>JACWST010000175.1:41449-83931 GCA_014850475.1 Cryphonectria naterciae | reverse complement strand
TTTAGCATGCACATTCTCCCTTCGTCCTGGTCATAAGCAGATGACGGGTTGTACGGAGGGGGAGGGGGGTAAGTGGAGGGTGTGGTTGTTGACCACTGGCCTCCCCGTCGGTCGGTAATTTTGCACGAGCTGGACTAAGCGCATCTGCCATGCCAACCAGCCCACCCACTCCTCTCTGCTGTCCCCGTCCAAATCTGACAAGGCGGAGCCAGATGGCAACGACCCCATTCTGGTGCCATCATCCTCACATCATTGTGCGTGTTGCTCGCCTCCTTACTGGAGGAGGTAGCTGACGAGATTTGGTATAGGATTCAAGCATGTCTGATCCACCGTCGTCCAAGTCTCCGAGGGCGCTACCAATGATACATTAAAAGTACGTCAGAGAGGGTTCTTGACTGACTCAGTGGCCAGATACGCAGTGGGTTTTTTGGGGTTGGGTTCCTGCAAGGCCAGGTGCCAAACCGCGAGCGGTAAAAAGGCCAACAGAGATTAGAACCTCGAGGGCCGCAGGAGCGGGTAAATGGGGGATGTTGCCTTGGGTATGCTGGCCTGGCAGCAGGAGGGGGGGGGGTGTTTGTGGGATGGGTGTTCCCAACGCTCTCAGGCCAAAACTAGTGTAGATTAAGTGTACGCTGGGCCTTGAGGTGTTACTAGCACGATGGAAGGAGAAGACGAAAGAAGGGGAAAAATGACATGGACAAGCCAAGTATGGGTTGGTTAAGGTCGTGAATGCCGTAACGAGACAGGTGCGGGTTGTCAGGAAGTGCCTTCCCCCCGTCTGCTGACTTGAGACGACGGAACCCCCGGCTACGTAATGTGCCAATGTACCAGTGTGTGTGCCAAGAGGAGGCTTTGCTGTTGGGTTCAGACCCCTGGCCACCCTAGAGCCAAGTTGCGGTACATTGGGCCTCCTCCGCCCACCATAGACGTCACAGGGGCACCCTGTCTTCTCCTGGAAAGATACCAAGGGCTCCACAATGCAGCCCATCCAATTGAGGTCGACTCATGATCAATGACCTTCGATTGCTTGGCACAAAATGAAGGAATTGCGAATAGTAGGACTCTTGTTTCCAGAAGAGAAGGAAGAAGGACCTCTATTTTTCTATCCACTCATTAAAATGATGAATTTTCAAATGGAAAAAAGAGGAAAAAATTTGGCACAAAAAAACAAGGCTTGAGTGATGCAGGTGGCTGAGATGACCATAAAAGGTGGGGGTGAAGGAGAGAGAGGGGGGGGGGAAGAAGGTTGAATTTTCTTGGGGGCTGGTCTGAAGGCACCAAAGTACAAACCACCACCCTTCGCACTATGTAGCATTTATGCTCCATGTACCTACCGTACCAGCACGCCAAGGGAGACATGGCGGGCTTCTCTTCGCCCATCGCCCTGTTTCCAACCAGCAAGCTATTGGGGAGCTTAAGTCAGTGGCGTCTATTTCTTAGACAGAAGAGCCGAGACAGGGAATGCACATTGTCATTGTTATCAAGAATGGGGGGAGGGGGGGGAAGAGTTGTGACCTCATGGTTATACTACTGAACAATCTGCCGAGATTACCTACCTGTGAGCCTTGTCTGTCTGTTTTGTTCTGTTCTGCCTGCATCTCTCTTCTCTCTCTGGGTCAGAGCTCCAGTTGTTTTCATCTCGACTAGACCTGGTCAGGCAGGATATGGGTCCCCTGCCAGCTTGAGACAGACCAGGCTCTCTACAGCCTGCTGGCATCTTCACATGTGTGTCCCTCTTCGGACCCTCTTTGAGAGCTCGGCAGCAACTGCTATGTACATAGTACAGACTACCGTCCTATGTGGCAACTTGTTGCTGTTAGCCCCAGGGCTCAACAGCGCCATCCTGGCTCCTCCCTGTCCCAAATGAACCACCATCGCACAGACTCCCCTCCCCTCCCCTCTTTCTCTTCTGTATCTTGGCCTCAGGATATGGACCAACCCCCCCCCTCCCAATGTGACTCCACACATCCAGTCCCTCACCGAGTCTGTATACCTTGTCCTTGCAGGACATCCCTCTGCCGTCCAACCCCTGTTATGTTACATGTCACCTCCGTCTTATGCCCGCCCCGACCCCTGTCGTCTTTTCATTCCGACCCATCCTGGCCCCTATTAGCCTGACACCCCCGCAACATGATATTGGCACGCTTCCCCACCTGCCTGAGCAAACCCCTGCCCGGCTCTTGCTCTCAAGCTGCAGGTGCAGGAGCGGGTGTGCGGGTGCGGGTGTGGTTCCTTCTGCACTGACACTACAGGCCGGGTTGGCACGGTTGGCTATGGAGCCAGCTACAGGACCCTAGCGTTCTTGGGTGCGCCAAGGTACACACAGAGGACAGAGAGGTAGGTGGTCCCTTAGCGTCTGCATCAAAGACCCTTGACACCCTGACTGGATCTTTGACCCGTCGTCTACTTCTTGTTGTCTCTACTCTTTGGGGCCAGAGAGAATAAGACTCGGCCTTTTTGACCAAGCACCCTGTTTTCGCTCTGGCCTATCTATACCTACCTCGAACCTCCTCCTCCCCCCCCTCGATCATCGTCCTCCTTGATCATCATCCTCACAACCACACAACCTATACACGTACACACATACACACACACACATACAAACAAAGAAAACCTACCAACAGGATCGACCTTTACTCTCATTGTTTCACCTCCTCCTTTCCCCCATAACACATAAACATACTTGCAACATGACCATGACAATAGACCCAAATCAACAACAGCGATACGGATCATTCCCATCAGTAGACAGCATGTCTTCGTCGTATCCAACCTCACACCCGCACTTCCAGAACCCTTGGGCATCGACGGCACCACCAACTGCCGCCTTGTACGCGGGCTCGCCCGTCACACAGAGTGGAATGCCTCCCAATCCCATGGCTATGGATCGTCACTCGCAGCAGCCTTCGTCCCGGCCGCCCGTCACTGCCCCAATGGCACAGTATAGCTCCAGCGGGCCTGTCACCTCAGCCCCAGCAGGTAGCCCTCTGAGTATGGTGGACCCTCCTCTTCCAGGCCGCCCCGACTTACTTTCTCTCCCACAAGATCTCGTGAGTATCAACCGGATGCCGCACCAGACCGCCGCATCCTCGTACTCCGATCCTGCCTACCACGCGACCGCGGCCTCTCCGGTCCATGCCACGTACGCTACGTCGCCCACAAGCTACGAGCACGGCATGGGATATACGTCCTCGGCTGTGCGACACCCCTTCGGCATCTCGTCCGACGCAGACACTAGAAGGTATTCCCAGTCCTCCATCTCCTCCAGCGCCTCGTACGACCCGGCCGACATGACCCTGCCGCGTGTGGCCCGCGCCCAGCCTGTGGACTTCCGCCATGCCAGGGACCCGCGCGGTTACCAGGAGCCGCTCGAGGTCGCCCAGCAGATGGTCCAGATGAGGTTCGACACCAGCAGCCAGGAGACCCCCCGCGCGGGTGTCTACAACAACAGGGGCAGGGGATCCGGTGACTCCTACGGTTTCCCCTCGACTCATTCTGCCTCCTCGAGTGTCTCCTCCACCGGCTTCAGCCCCTACTACGGCGGCTCAATCGACGGGAGTGTTAGTGACTACTCCACGGCAGGATCTGATATCGAATCGAGGACTCTCCCTCGCCCTCAGGGTCTCATGGCAACGCAGCCGCCCGCGCCGCAGTCCATGATGGGCCAGTTCAGCTCCAAGGTCTCGAGCAGCACACAAAAGAAGCACAAGTGCAAAGTTTGCGACAAGCGCTTCACCCGACCAAGCTCCTTGCAGACTCACATGTACAGCCACACTGGAGAGAAGCGTAAGTGTCCTAGCACCACATCCTGGTGCCTCTCTCTTTTTCCACACATTAGACCCCATTGGCTAACAGGAGTCCTTGGTGTAGCCTTCAAGTGTGAGCATCCAAACTGCGGTCGCAACTTCTCTGTGGTCTCAAACCTCCGACGGCATCGAAAGGTGCACAAGGGCGAGGCCCAATCAGATGCAGGCAGCGAGGACCAAAACCAATCCGACTGAAAAAAGAAGCGAGGGGGAAAAAAAAAGGATGGAGCCCCCTGAATTCGATTGTACAATACGCGCGGGCGAGTAAGCGCGCCGGTCAGCCAAGGCGACGGTTTCGCCTTTTTCTGCTTGCGTTTCCTACGTCTTTCCCATGTCGAGGAGGACGCTTTGCATTTTCTCATCATTCGCTGCCCCACACACGGCTTTTATATATCCTTCACTTCATTCACGGTCGGGTTATGATCACCTGCATAGCCGAGACAAAGGAGTATTGGCAGGGGATTATAGGCTGGGTCGCGTTGTGCATTTCCAGGCCGGACTCGTACAGAGGGATGGCAAAAGTTTTCACTTTGGGGTCGAAGAGTGGGAATCGCGAGATGATACCCGGTTGCTTTGTCGACTTGTCCCGGATGAGAACGTTGCGGTCGCGTTGGTTTATGACGACATGAAGGTGGATCTCTCTACTCGCCGACGACGCCGACTATCAGTTTTGGCATTCTCAACGTTCGCTCTCATCCGCCCCGAGTGGCACGGCAACTTTATATTTGTTTGGTTTTTTGCCCTCGATTTACGACTCCCCCCCTTTTTTTCTTTATTATTTTTTTTGGTCATGTTTTTCGTGGGATTTTGAAATTAGTTATTGGCGGTGTGGGTCGCTCGGGGTCATCTTTTCACTCATGAGTGAGAAAAGGACTAGGGCGGACGGCGTTCAGGTTTGGCCACGGTTCAGGTCTTGGGGGTCCTCAATGGTTTGAGGAGGTGGCTGGGTGCTTTCGGCTTTCTGAGCACGATGTTCAATTGCTCATGTCCTCGCCATCAGAGGATTAATGTCTTTCGTTTGAAGAATACCAGGCCCCGGCACACTCTGGACACTCGCTAATTACTACAACTACACGGTCGCTTTTTTACATGGCGGGGAGGAGGGATGGTCACTACGGTTGGGTATGGTTATTAGAGGTCGTTGTACTTATATGGGGGGAAAGAGAGGGTGGGGTTGGGTTTTCCAAAGGGTCAGGGAAAAGAAGCTGTGATGAAGGGACATGGGTCTCCGCCACTCGTTTATAATGGTGCGACAAGAGCTGCGCGACACATGTAAGATCAGGTTGAGAAGAACTTTTGAAAAGATCAAAAAAAAAATCTCGACGCGTTTACGCGAAGCACTCATGGACGTTGTCTACTACGGCTCGACTCTTTCTTCCTATGGTGACATTGAATCTACTACACATGCCAAGACATATAACAACTTCCCTGCCCCCATCCATCATCTGTTTTTCGCACGACTTACTACTCGGGCTCTCCCGCTCATCGACACCACTACTTGTCGCATGCCTTTTTTTTTTTTTATAAAAAAAATCAATTCTCCAACCAGCGGCACGGGGTACATAGTACATCAATCAAATCTCACCTACAGTTGCAAACCCCCCCAAAAAAATCGGCGGGGAGCGGATCGTCACCGCCAATTCCCTCAAACGGGGAGGAGATCTGGGGTTGATTGAGTGGTTTTGGCACGTGGTCGCCTCTTGTCTCGACGCGTGGGCAAATAGAATCAAAAAAAGTCAGTTGACCACTGCAACAACCCGCTGATCATTTACAACCCCCCCCCTTCCCTTTTCCCTTTCTTCTCCTCTGATCGGCGATCAATGTTATGCGTGTTCATCCCATCCACCCTCTTGGGAAAGAAGAAATAATTAAGAAAGAAAGAAAAAAGAGGGGGGGAGGGGGGGGTCGGATGATGTGTCGTCGGGGCAGGAGAGGCTTGCATGTCTTCTTGTCGTTGGGTATTGCGATCAGCGCGGCCATGGCAGGATGAAGAAAAAAAGCTTATTTGAACAACTATATGTAGTATGTCATTAACGTGCCACACCACAATCCAATTTTTTTTTTCTTTTTTCTTCTCTCTCTTTCTATCTCTATTTTCTTTTCTCTCCCTTGATCTTGGATGGGTCAGCGGCAGCGGTCCGCTTCAAGCAGTTGACAAACCACCCCCCCCCCGCCCTCGAAGGGTCTTGAAACAGCCGGTCCGACGATCGGGTCCGACCCGTAGTCTATCCGGTCCTGTCTATCATTTTTGAGGGTGGAACTCAACCCCCCGTGATAGACGGGCGAACCTGCTTGACCGAGTGAAAAAGAGAAGGAACCTTCCTCCCCCCCTCCCAACAAAAAATATATATATAAAAAGTAAAATAAAATAAAAGGGTGGACAAGGTTTTGGGAAGGGGGAGGGGAGACTCTGCCAGCACGCCATCGACCCTCCCCTTTCAGGAGCCGGGCTTGCTGCTGTTCATTCGTTCGCTGTGTGGCCTGGTCAACCAGATTCCATCCATCTTTCCACGTCTTCCCCCACCGCCTCTCGATCATGCACGACCTGTCTACTGGAGAATTTCCCTGATGACTGCCTTGCTTTCCTTTCTTTTCTTTCGCCACGGTATGCGATAGGTAATAAAAAAAAATAAAAAAGGTCACGCGGTGCTGCGTGGTTAGGCGAGGTGAGGTCACCGTGTGCTTTTGCTGCCCGGGGGGCGATGCCCCTCCAACCTATCAACCCGCCTTGGACGTAGTGGAACTCGGGGAGCAGGTTCCACCCAGGGCGGAAAGAAGGGGAGGGTGTGTTGAAACTGTCGATCAGCAGCAACAGGAGAGAAGGGCACATCTCTCTCTCTCTCTCTGATTCACCGACTCCACTAAGAGAGACGTGTGTGTGTGTGTGTGTGAGAGAGAGAGAGAGAGAGAGAGGAAGAGGCACAGTACGCGAGGCGAGTCCCGCGAACTAGGAAAGTCAATGGATGGGTTCTGCCAAAGGTCGCATATGCCAAATTCGTCCCCCCCCCCCTCTCTTACCCTAGAGAGAAGAAAATACCCCTATGCTTGCAATCTCAGATGCTATACCGTTATAGTATTAGCGTTGGAGCGGGGAAGGAAAGAGATATGGAAATCATTGCCCAATGGGATCTGGTCCAGGACTGAGGCAAAGGTCATGACTAAGCGAGTCGTTGCACCAAGGTAACACTAGGCGGCTCAGCAAGTCTGGGAAAGGACGAGGCAGGCAACTCGAGTCTTAGTAAGGGCGGCGATCAAAAACCAAAGAACACAAAAAAGAGAGAGCAGAGTTTCAGCCCGGTCGACCGGTTGGAGGGAAGGCGAGAAAGAACCAAAAGCACAACAGGGAAGCTACAGTGCACTGCCGCCCCCCAAGATAGAAAAGCCCAAGGGGGAAGGGGAAGGGGGAGGGGAAGGGGGAGGGGCGGTCCCTTCTGATCTTCTCCATCCAGAACGACAAATATTTGAGGGCATTGGACCGATTCGCTCTCGCCCGCCGCGCTGGTGCAACCCATGCACTGTGACTGCGACGGCGTATGCAGCATGATTGGTACGGGGCACGAGGCCGTCCAGCTCCAGCTCCCTCTGTCTCTCTCTATCTCTCTCAGGGGGACGGACGGATGCTCCTATCCGAACCCCAAGGGCTGAAGATCATGCCCCGGATTGTGCCAACTGCCCGTCGCAGAGAAAAAAGCCCCGTTTCGCCGGGCATCCTAGAAAGCAGCGCGTTGTGTTACGTTCGGGAGGCCGGGCACCGGCCGCCGGCGCGGGCAGCGGGAAAGGATGGAGGAGGAGGGCGCATGGCGACGTTGGCTTGCGCGTACATGATAATGGCCTAGGGGAGAGAGGACTGTAGGAGGTTATCTCCCGCCTTGCAGGTGAGCGTTCCACGGTTCTTACTCGTCGTCAGGCTGTGCGGGAGGGGGGGGGGGTTTAGGCGACGCAAGACCCGACCCTGGGTAAAGGCACCGCGTGCCATCCAACGAGGTCGTTCCGTTGGCCATCCACCGCGGAAATGCAGGCGACGAGGGGGCGGTCTGTCTCCACCCCTCTTGGGCTGTGCTGCCCCCCACATGCGTACTTGAAACACGCTTGACCGAGATGGTGGAGTCAGCGGCGGGGGAGAGCAAAACTGGTGCTTATCGTCGCCACCAGAGCGGAAGCTTGCAAAGACTCGACGGCACCTCCAGAAAGTGTGTCGTCGATCGGCTTCCTGATGTGGGATGGCTGAACTTCAACGGGCTGCATGCTGCTGCAGCACCACACACACTCACATACACACACACACACAAAAGAACGTTGTGTGGGGCTTTCAAGCGGGAGAGACAGACAACCAATGAATGGAACCATAATACGGTGGTCCTTGGGGGCAAGAGGATGGGGAGGCAAAAAAGCACTCGGTACATACAACGGCATGACCTGCCTGCCATGGAGAAGAGGGGTGGAAGAAAGGGACAGACGGGGTGGGTGGGAGGAGGCGAGAGAGAGGGGGGGGATGGGTGATGTGGTGGTAGTGGGGCGAAGGCGAAGACGCAACGATTGGACTTGCAACGAGAACACCTGAATGTCCCCCTTGGCATTAACGAAGCTTGTTATGTTATGTCACTGAACTAATTGCGTGAAGGCTGAGTCGTGGTTGGTTGGATCGCTTTTCTGGTCAGAGCCTTGCCTCCTCGGCGACGTTGTTCCCCCCCTTCTCGCGCTGGCGAAATGATGCTGTATCGCCTCGAATTATCCAGTCACAGGGCGCCGGGTGGATCTACAGGGCGGGGGATGCAGCAGGCGTGACGCAGCTGGCGCGCGAGATCTGGGAAAAGAGGCGTGATAGCTGGGCAGACAACACCTGCTGGCCCATGCTACACACGACTCAGCAGGGAGTTGTCATCCCGGTGTGGCGGAGCCCACTGCACGTTTTGATATCTTGGTTCGGGAGAGAATGCTCCGATGGTGGCAGAGCCGACCGACTTTAGTGTACAGTAAGTAGGATCAAGGTAGTAGGGCGTAGTGTACTTGGGGACAAAAAAAAAACAAGCAGAGGAGACGACGAGGTTGTACAGAGTGGCAGGTTTTGACGGGGGGGCCTTGCTGCGAATATGGTAGAGAGAAATATTTCACGTCGATGGGTAAAATCTGGGTGACGTTGGAGGACGGGTACTATGGCACACGCGATTGGCCAGCAAGGCTGGGAGGGTCTCCTCTGTGCCGCGATGACGTTAGCGGGTAGGTGACAGGGAGGACCGGATGACGTCGATGGGCCAGGAACTCTGTGGGCACAAAGTGGAGGTGGGCCACACCAGACGGGATGGAGGAGGAGTAGCAGTCGCAACCGCAACCGCAGAACCCGCTAGATTGACAACCTGGCGTCCAAGTTTCTCTAGTACACGGCTCGGCGACTCACCATCTCCAGACCTCGTCTGAGAGGTTGCAATGGAAAGAAATTGAAACCATGAATACCAAGATATTCTGTTATGCAGAACAGACCCCGAACTACTACACCCTCTCATCCTGAACTAGGGCGTCTACCTACGAATATCTCTTCTCTTCGTTGGCTCCAAGCTGAACAGGGTTGTGGTGGGGAAAGGTCAGGGTTGGGCTTATCTCCAAGTTCCTATTGGCTGCCAGGCCTTATCCGGTTTCTTCAAGAAGCACGCCGGGCTGTAGACCTAGCAGCTGACAACGAGAGGGGGGCCCTGTCTTCCCCGACCTGCTTCATGCAAGCCTTGCTTAACCGATTACTACTGTTAGGCGTCCTTGGTTGTATCGCGCTGAAAGTACATACGTACTGTGCAATCAACTGCAGGGCCCTCGAGGGCCCAACACAAGACCAACTAAGCTTACTAGATCCAATTGTGCCTAGCCGGCAAATCATTGCGCTGTTGGGCAAGAACCGACACGGGGTGCCACCTGTCATGAGCTATAGATCTTCAGGGTCCTCCTGATAGGCAGTCGAAGAAGATACATACATTTCCTCAGGGGCCACAAGGCTCACACATTCCATAGCCCCCTCCCCGCCCCCCTTTCGCTGGCCGGGTTGGGCAGCACTGTGATACAAAGTACTGTGGGACCAGGTGGAAGATAGACTTGGTGCGTTGCACAAAATCTCACCTCATCTCAACTCAAGTATCCGTCGCTCTGCTATGGTACACACAAGAGTTCCGATGTTGGTCTTGCTCCAGGTTTCAACCTCGAGAGTTCGCACCTATTTGAGAAGTGCGAAAAACTAATCCAGGCATTGAAAAAGTAGAGTAAAGAGTGGTCATGTGCTGGCCTTTTTTTTCTTTCTTTTTTTGGGGGGGGCGGGGGCGCGGGAGACAGAGGGACAGACGACAGCACATGCCAGCGCAGAGTGCAGGGTAACAGTCCATATGTCTGCGGTGGGTGTGTATGGAGCATTCTGAGATGTCGTTGAATTAACCCTCGCTGTACGGTGACGTAGATGGCTTCTGTAGGATCCATTCCTTTCCGGTCCCTGTGGACCCTCACTTTTTAATTTTTTTTTCTTTCTTTCTCTTTCTTTCCCCTCCCTGTCCCTCGTCCTTTCCCCGCCCCTCACAAAGACTTTCAATGCAGACCCCCCCTTGTCAAGTCCTATCGTACCGGTACAAGGCAGCACCTTCAGGGTTGTTGTAGCAGCCCGGGGACCCAGCATCCAGCATCCAGCACCCAGCACCCACCCACTCACCCCCCCCCCCCAGAAGGTGCCGTGCAGCCCGTTGCGGAGACGAAATTGGTCGAAATGAGCCATCGGTTATTTTTCATTCCTATCATGTTCAATTCTACCGCGATTTGTGGTTTCAAACCCTTGTCTCATTTGCAAATGAAATTGCATAACTTCCCATTCTTATGTGAAGAGCTTGTGAGACCAAAAGGAACACCAAAAAAAAAAAAAACCCCCCACCAAAACCACAAGCAACAACTCGACTCGACACGGGTCGGTAACCAATTCGGAAACAGCCTTGCGCCAAGATCAGGGTCCGGTTCTCAGGCTGCTGCTACTAGCCTTGTTGAAACGAATCGGTTGGCCCATGCCACTATACCAGGGTGATACAATAGCATGAGGATGCCATTCTTTGTCGTGGCATCGACTTCTCCCACCAGATTGCCATCTTACGTGATTACCCATGGCACCCACTCCCTCCCCTTCCACCCCCTTCCTTCTCGCCTCCCTTCCAACTCATACCATGGTACACGCACACAAGTCTTTTGGGGCGACACACACCCTCTTTTTTTTCTAATCGGTTCTGCTTCGTCCCCTTGTCAATAGCGGAATTCTGCATATCCAATTTGGGTCAAGCCACTTACATATCCGCGCACAAGCCTCTCGATTCATACCGCCGGTAGTGCCAACCCCGGCTCTTTTCAAAAGGTTGCCTTCCCCTCACTGCAAGTGGTTTTTCATCCACGCGCTCTCAACCGAAAGGGCTTAAATGTCTTTTTGTACTGGGCCCTCTCCGAGCTTTTGAGACGGGCGACACTCCCCCTCCCCCCCCCCTCACAAGATGCAACGCCGAGGTTGTGGACGAGGCAGGCAGCGTTACTGTTGTGATGGGAGGGTAGGACTGTCGAGTCTCACATACAGTATATGTTACTATGTTACCACTATCCCCTTACCGGTACCGCCGACTCCTGGAGGGAGGGTGAGATACGACCCCTGTCCGACCTCCCCGGGGGGCGGGGGGCCGCTGTCTTCCCACCCCAACGGCACTTTTACTCAAGCGGTAGAAAAGCATTACGCATTGTCATACGTCGTCTCATTTCAAAGCACAGAGGGACATATGCATATAGAGACAGACATATAGACCGAGGGGCAAGAGAAACACACAGACACGCACACACGTACACACAGAGAGAGAGGGAGGGGGGATGAAAAAAGAGGAAGAGGAAGAGGTCAAGGGCATGGGGAGGTGGAGGGGAGGGGGAGGTGTGCCGGCCCATATTCCCCTCCCCATGTCTCTCGCAACGCACCACAACACATCCCACCGGCCGAATGTGGGCCGGACGAAAGTCCCAGCACACCGCCATTCGGCACGAGGTCGTCACAATCAACGAAGCCTCTGTGTGATGACCCCTCCGCCCACGGGGCCACACAACAAAAAGTGTGCCCTCGCTCGCACGGACATGGATGTTCTTTTTAGCCTTTTGCCGCTCCACAAATTCGCACTCCAGGGGACGACCTAACATCCCATTAAATCTCTCAATTTACTTCGGCTTACTGTAGACCAAAAGGCTCCTCCTCCCAACCGGGGTAGAGAAGGGGGGGGGGGAGGGTCGACGACACGTAAGTTACCTGCAAGCTACCTTTAGCCTCGATCTTGTCGCCACGGCCTAGCATGTGTCAGGAACGGGCGCTTTCATGACCGCTGCCACGATTTTGGTCACTGGCGCCGGTGAGTTGAACTTTGTTTCCAGTTTATTTTGACCGAATTGCCGAGTTGTGATGTTAGATAGTTACTGGGTAATATCGAAAGGAGGGACCACGTGATCGCACTGGGGAAATTTCTCAGCCTGCATGCAAAAGTTAGACTACTCACTTTCACGGAACGAGGTGGTCAAGTCAGGCGTAAGGTAGTCGAAGTAGAGCCGTTTGGCGTGGCCGACGAGGTTGAGGGCAGCACTAGTAAAAAGAACCACGGCCTCGTCCTGTGTCTGGTCCTAGCTGGGCAGTCCGGCGCGCAGGTGAGACCTGGGGCCTGAAGGCTCAGTCCAAGCCCCAGAGCTTGATCCGCTCGCGCAGTGCTGTTTCTGCCCCATCCACACACCCGTCCAATGTCCTCCCGTTAGAATTTTAAATCATGTCATCGTCATCGTCTCATCATTCTCTACATACAAAATCTGTCAAAGGGACGGTCGCGGAACACTGATCGACGGGGTGTCGTCCTGGGCTCAGCCCTAAAACGTACCGACCTCTTGTCGCCCGCGCGGGAGATCGTCGAGCTTATGCGCGTTCCTTGATGACTGTAGCCCATTCCAAAACGCGATGTGCGCGTGCGATCTTTGCCGTTCTCTCTCTCTTTCTAATGAAAGGGAGGTCGGGACTGGCGGCAGATCTACCCTTTGGCGGCTACTTCTGGGGGGGGGGGAGGGGGCCGGGCAGGAAAGAAATAAATAGTAGCAACATGTGTGCGTCGCCGTCGACACTCATTTCTCTTACAAGCCACGTGCGGGAGTCAAGGAAGCAGAGGCCGGTCTTGCTGATCGGCATGATCGTGGGCTAAAGTTACTGTTTTCAGAGACGCTATTCTTCACCGGCGGCGACAGGTCTTTCATTACTGGGTCAAAACGACACCTTGTCCAGCGAATATCATTCTTTTTTAGAACGCCAGCGTAACGTGTCCCTGGGTTCGTAACAATGGTACAGGTAAGGGAAACCTGGGTTGCTTTTGTGTTTCAGAAGATGCACCGTACATTAATCAGTTGTAGGTCTCTCAACCGGACTCTTGTCTTGCAATGCCTTCTTAGGTATGCGCTCTGCCGAAGCAACCATAGATGGAGATGATGTCAACAAAACTCTACGAAGTGATGAACTCTCTTCAAAAGTCAACATGTAACTATGAATCAAATACCATGGACCAGGTGTAACGGCTCTTGTTCCATATAGGTTTCTTGTGGAGACAGCCATCATTACAGGACTCTCACCGAGTGACAATGGTGCATTCAGTGACAGGGAACTGATGCATGACAAAAGAAGAGAAATATGGACCTCATGGGCCTTGCAGATCTTCTGACACAGAGCTTGTATCCCTGATAGAACAGAGCTCGGAATCTTCAGTTGATGCTCGCTTGTGAACCCTTACAGCAAGGTTCGAGGCCTCCGGCATGTAAGAACACAAGATGGTGGGAAATAAGCTCCTTGTAATTTGAAGTTTATTTCAAGGCTTATTTGACTGCAATGCAAGTGATGCAATAACAGCTCAGGTAAACATCCTGAAACAGCAGCCCTCTCCACCGCAGGTCAACAATGTGGAACTCGGCATAAATATGGGCTGTCACCGGGGTTGGCGATATTGATGGATCCTGTAAGAGGGCAAGAGAGGAATTCCCGAATAGCCACTGCATGGCAAAAGTTGTTGTCAGCTTCGTCTTTCAGCTTGGTTCTTGGGTTTTCGATAGGCGCAACTATTTACAACATTGCTGGTCTTCCAAAAGACTTGTCTTGCTGCACAAGTTTCCGTGAATATGTGCATTGTATGGCGGTAGATATACGCAATAACTTTTGCCAGTGGCAGTCTCACTTTTGTGTAATCAGATCCTTTCCAGCTTCTGGCCTCACTGGCTCAGCATATTTGCTGAAAATGCTATACAAACTCGAACACAGTACCATGTGATGTGGACTATGCCCAAGAACATGTACACACAGAACATCCAAAATTCCAAATCTCTTAAAGTGCTGGTAGACTTGCAAATCTTGCAGCGATGCTAACAGTTCCGTGAGTACTATTAGTGCTTAAAGTCTCACTCATATAAAGTAGTTTTCCTTTCAAAAGGAGCGACTGCTGTCTGCTAGGAGTCCGGCCTTTGTCTTGATAGGCGGGAATTGCACATCAGGGTCAGGCTCAGACGGTCTCAACACATTGCTGAATTTCTATTTCACACTCAAATGTGAGACCACAACAACGGTAGATGAAAATCTAGAAAATCCTCAAACATGCTTGAACACAATTTCTAGCACTCATTTTCTTCTTGCTGGTGGTTTGCAGGCTAGACGAGGGCTCAATGCTTTGCCCGTCACCGAATGAGTCACACTTTGGCTGACGGGCTCAGCAGCCTCAGCTCACGTTCTACAACAGGCTGCATCTCCCAGCCAATCGCACGCAGACACATCATTTCATCAATTTCTATCTATCTGCAGGTCTCTCTTTCCTTCAATTCCTGCCACGCAAAGCTTTCGATAATTTAGCCCAGGAAAAGACACATTGCAACACAACAACAACGAAGCCACCGAACATGATTGAGCTCGACGGCCGGACTGGTGAGGGCGGGGGTCAACTCGTGAGAATTGCCGTCGCCCTCGCTTCAGTGACGTCCAAACCAGTCAGGATAACCAATGTGAGAGGCAACCGCGCAGGGCCGCGAGGAGGGGGTGAGTTGCAACACCATGAGAACCCGCAGGCACGCACACTGGCTCACAACGATCCAATCACCAGGGCTCAAATCGCAGCACGTTACTTCGATCGAGTGGCTAGCAAAGGCTACCGACGCCCACGTGAAGGGGCTCAATGTCGGCAGCAGGACTTTGGAGTTCTGTCCCAAGCGTGGACCAGGCGACCTGCTGGAGAGGAACATCAAGATCTATGCTGAATCGCCCGCTGCCAGTGCACTGCTAATCTTCCAGGCGGTCTTCCCCTTTCTCCTCTTCGCAGGCAATGAAAGTGGAGAGCCGGTCGAGCTGACCATATCAGGGGGCACGAACGTGTCCTTCTCGCTGAGTTACGAGTACCTGGACCAGGTGGCTCTGCCCACATTGGAGGCATGGTTCGGTATCCGGGTACAGAGAAACCTCGAAAGCAGAGGTTGGAGTGCGGGGCCCCAGTCGAGGGGTTCTCTGTGGTTCAAGATTCACCCGCTTCCGCTGGGCGCCGCTCTCAAGCTCAAGGATGATGTCGGCGCAAGGAGAGATCCCAAAGATCTCGCGGTCCAATCTGTGGACGCTACCATCATCACACCTGCGGAGCTGCATAGCTCGTTAGAGAACATCTTGAGAGAAGACTTGGAAAATCTCTTTCCTCAGGCAGAGCTCAACTTCAAGCAGCCACAAGACAGCAAGCATGAGTCTCGAGTCTACGTGCTTCTGGTGGCAAAATCAGAAACACTGCGCTGGGGTCGAGACTGCCTCTACAGTGGCAAGCGCAAGGGCAAGACGCAGGAAAAGCTCTGCAAGGAGGTCTCCAGAGCTGTGACGAAAGCTCTGGGCGACGAGATCCGCCAAGCCGGTGTTGTGGATGAGTACCTCCAGGATCAGCTGGTCATATTCCAAGCGCTGAGCGAGGGGAGGACAAGCTTCCCAAGACGGTCCATCCATATGGATAGGAGCGAAGCTTGCGATGAGTCTATCAGTGGTATTGACGAGGCACTTGAAAAGCTGCATATGGACGGCGCGCTCAGGAGAGACAGGGTGAGAGGACCTCTAGGTGATGCCGAGACCGACAGTACTCACACACAGACCGCACGGTGGGTGACTTCAGGGATGTTGGAACCGAACAAACTCACATGGTACAACAAAGGCACAGTCTGTGAAGGTATCAGTCTCAGATCAGGTTGCAGCAACACTGCGCTGTGATTAATGCTCGGCAGACCTGCGAGCAGTGTGATGATTGATTATGATTAGGAGCAGTATTGTCCTCTTCTCAGACAACTTTGGCAAGATGCTACTATCAATCTCACGGAAAATTCTATGAGAAGACTTGAAAAGACAAGACTGATGCTGCGATGAGTTAAACACTTTTATCATCGAAGGTTCGGCTGCTCCAATGATCCTGAGCCTCTAAGCAGCAACGACGACAGGCTCTCTACCGCCAATACATTCTGACACCGCCATAGAATGCAAAACTGTGTGGATCACATTCTGGACTGTCTGGTGGTAACGGTATGGCCCTTTGTCCAAGGAACCAACTAAAAGAGTAATATAGGAATGTCCATCTCAGGATCGTAGTAGAATTGTAGGGTTAGGGGTTTATTGACCCGCTTTTCCACACCACTTACAATAATCTATGGGAGCCCTCGATCCAGAGGCGTTGAAGGAAGTATGTATAAAATGATACTGATGTTCCAATGAGGATCAATTCAGCTCAGAGGCCTACCAATTTCCTCTCTTTCACTTTTTTGGTGGTTTTTTTTTTCTCTTTTTCTTTTTCATTTCCTCCTTCCTTTTTTTTCTTTCATGGGGCAAACATCCGCCACGTCTAGACACATGACTAAGCCGGGAAACCTGCGATAAGAGAAAACTTCCCGATAAGCGTCCGTCTTGCAACTGATTCTTTGACCACGATGCAACAGCAGTAATTTCACCAACGAATCGTCCACCTCCCCACATACGTACTACGACGGCCACTCTCGTCCTGCCATCCAGTTTTGCCGAGGCTCGAACATTGAGACTCAAAGCTGATCTAAGTTCCTCTCGAGGGCGTCACATTTCATCATGGTAAGTGAGAAAAAGAGAGAGAGAGAGAGAGAGCGCCCCGCCACACTCTGGTTCTCGTCCCTTCAATCCAGACAAGATGCTGACAGATCTATCCACGCACACAGCCTCAGAATGAGTATATGGAGCGGCACACCAAGCTGCATGGTCGCCGCCTGGATCATGAAGAGCGCACCCGCAAGCGCGCCGCCCGCGAGGGCCACGAGGCGTCCGAGAAAGCCCAGAACCTCCGCGGCCTGCGCGCCAAGCTGCACGCCCAGAAGCGACACAAGGAGAAGATCCAGATGCGCAAGCAGATCAAAGCCCACGAGGAGCGAAACGTCAAGTCCGCCGCCCCCGACAACGACCCTGCCAACCCCGTGCCTGCCTACCTGCTCGACCGCAACAACCCCACCTCTGCCAAGGCGCTGAGCTCATCTATCAAGAACAAGCGGTCCGAGAAGGCCGCGCGGTTTGCCGTGCCGCTGCCCAAGGTGCGCGGTATCTCTGAGGAGGAGATGTTCAAGGTTGTGAGCACGGGAAAGAAGACGCAGAAGAAGGGGTGGAAGCGCATGGTGACGAAGCCGACGTTCGTTGGACCCGACTTCACGCGGAGGCCAGTCAAGTACGAGCGCTTCATCCGGCCCATGGGCTTGAGATACAAGAAGGCCAACGGTCCGTTCACCTTTCCCTGGCCCTGCGCATGTTCTTGATGATGGTGGTGATGATGTTAAGGGGCGTGTTCTTGGCTGACGTGACATTTCAGTGACCCATCCCGAGCTTGGAGTAACGGTGCAGCTGCCTATCATCTCTGTCAAGAAAAATCCCCAGAATCCTCTGTACACACAGCTTGGTGTCCTGAGCAAGGGCACGGTCCTGGAGGTCAATGTGTCCGAGCTGGGTCTGACGGTGAGTTCAGGCACTTGACATCCCTTGAGAGATCCCCATAACTAATGCACAATATCCAGACCACGTCAGGAAAGGTCGTCTGGGGACGTTACGCGCAAGTCACCAACAACCCCGAAAACGATGGTTGCGTCAACGCCGTTCTCCTTGTCTAATACCCTGCCACCACCACCACTACCACTACTACTATCCGCGGCTGTAGAGAGCAGCAAAGACAGAAAGAGAAGTGCATCACTGGGCGTTTGGAGTTTGCAGATCCAGAACTCTTTAAAATTAGGGGCTGGAAGAAATGGAAATACTTGTCAATCTAATTGGTGTATTTATGCCTAGACCCAAAATCTAGTCTTGTCACATCCAGCCAGCCAGTACTTTTGCAGTAGTCTGTCGCCGGTTCAATCTGCCATCTCACCGATCTTGAATTCCTAACCAGCCTTGTCATTGACGATTACATCAACGGATACCGCCTCGCTACTCGTCTCCTCAGACGCTCCAACAACGTTCTCGGGCTTGGATTTCTGAGCCTTATTATGTCTAGCGAACAAAGTCAGCACCATCTTGGAAGAGTGCAGCGAGTGTGAAGAACACCTACTGTCTTCTGTGAATCAATATTGCCGCAATGAATCCGGCCCACAGCAAGGAGATGAAGACGAATGAGATTGGCCAACCACGCCGCCACCTTGGGGCACCGTAAGTACCTGAGGTCGGGAAGGCAAGCAATGGCACCCAGATTTGGAAACTATTCAAGAGATGCGGTCAGCTTGTTTTGAGATTTGTGCAGAGAAGGCAAGATGGGGGATCCCTTTACCTGTAGCCAAATGTCATCATGGAGCCCTGGCAAGACATATTGTTGTCAGCCCCCAAGTCGAGATGGCGCCACTGCCGTCGGTTGGATGCTTCAACAACGTACCAGGATGAGAGCTCTTTCCTCCGAATCATCTTTGACAATGCTATTGACTGTCGAATACAAAATAGGACTTGCACAGCCTGCAAATCCGAGGAGGTACCAGCAGACAAATCTACACCGTCGTCAGCCTGAACCGCCCCATGGACGCATATGACGAGACGCCCAAGGGCGCTGGGGAGAACCTACTTCAGAGTCTGTGGCACATTCCAGATGATCATGATCAGGATCGAGAACAAAGTGAAGAACGTCTGAATGGAATAGATAGTCCAGGCTGGGTAGATGGCCGCCAAGGTGGTGCCCAGCCAGGATGCGACGGCGTAGATGGCAAAGTACGCCGTCGGCAGCTCGTTGATTTGGACGACCGAGAAGCCCTCGGCCTTCAGCCAGAGGTTCATGTATGACATTGGGTACGAGGAGATAATCATGCATCTTCGATCCTGATCGTCAGCAACTCTGAAGTTATTTATTTGCTCGAAAGGGTCGGTTTGCTCACATGTAGCAAAACACAAACACCCAGATGTGCCATCTCTTGAGCGTTCTCTTGAAGACATCAAGGTTCAGCTTGCCCGGCCGGCGGACACGCGCCCTCTCCAGCCGGGCTTTGGCCAGCACTGTGTCTTCCTCGGTGAGGTAGAACGGCCTCGGCGAGTCGGGGATGCCAGGGAAGATAAAGAAGCCAATCAGCGCCACAGGGATCGTGAAGATGCCGTCGATGATGAACAACCACCTCCAACCGGCCATGCCGCCGACGCCCGAGAGGTTCGTGTACGCCGCCGCCTGGAGGTAGCCGCTGACCATCGAGCCGAGCGGATTGCAGATGAACCAAGTCCCTGCGCGCTTGAAGAGCTCAGGACCCGAGTACCAAGAACCAAGGATGAAGTGTGTCCCGGCGAAGACGGGTGCTTCGAACATTCCGACCACTTTTATGATTTTATTTTGCAGAGGGATTAATATCAACTTGATGATGGATGGCCCTGGTGGTTCGTATCAGATTGTTTGGCTGGAACTCACAGAAGCGTAGCGCGTATAGCTGTTGGACATTGGTCACTCGGCTCTGTGCAAATGTCGTGACACCCCAGAGGACCTCCAGGATTGGCAACAGGTAGCGAGCGCTGCAGCCCGTCGTCAGTCTTCCAATTGCGGGCCAGATTGATTATAATTTCTTGAATCCCTACAGTTTTGGCCGCGAGAGCAACAGCAATCCCGGGACTTGAAAGACCACATAAGCTGTGTAGTAGCAGACATTGAAGTAGTTGAGCTGATTGCCATAGAGACTGAAGTCCTCCTTGAGCCCGGACGTGTAGGCGTTACTGATGTTTGTCTGATCTTCACAAGGTTGGAGTCAGCTAAAGGCATCTTCGGTCTGAAGCTCGCTGAGTGCCGGTGTCATAAGTACCAAGGTATTTGACGAAGACTGTGAGATATCTGGTTAGTATTTATGCAACTACTTGAGTCGCCAAGAAACGAGGTGATACTTACAGCAAAGACATGCGAAGACGAGAATCGACACATCCAGTTTCAATAGTAGCCTGAATACCTGTCAGTATGCCGATGCCATTTGCAGTAGTAATTCATATAAAGTAAAATACTGGCAGAGCCATCGCGTTAATATGACTTACTTTCTCTCGGCTGTTGGATATTCGGAAGGATACCAATTGAAGATTTCTTTGAAGAGTTTCCATAATGATAATTTGGACATGTCTGGCTGGCCTTTCGGCTCCTCATGATTACTTGCCTCGGACATTTTTTGAAATTCTCTTGCAGATCTGGCTGGCTGGCTGGCTGGCTGGCTGTTGTCTCGTACTGCGAGTGAACAGCTCACAGAAAGCTATGCATATCCGGACCGCCTTTGCTCATAACCTTCCAGTTTATCAAAGCATATGGACAACGCTGTGGAACTATCATGATGGCTCCAGCACCATGCATAATAGATCCACACGTTGTCACCATTGAGAGCACGGCCTAGGTGATTATCACGATCATCCACGCTGAGTGTGGGCGACGCATATCTTGGCTCTAGCCTAGTTAATGGTTGCCTTCCAGTTCTTGTGTTATTTTCGCCGCAATGTCTGCCGCTAAAGTGATGTTGGAACGGGCCTGGATTGCGTGCTCTGTTCGGCTGTCGCCCTGTTCCATCCTCGCTACCCCCTTCTGAGGTTGCCGTAGGATCTGATTAGTCGGAAGTGTCTTGCACATGGCCCATAGCCGACTACTACTCTGTATAACGTATAATATCAGACCCATCATAGGAGGAAATACAGAGTCTTTTATTTGGTCCACTGTCCTTCTGCGAAAGATGAAGGTGACTGATTGGAGTATCCCTCCCGAGATCCAAAGAATGAGGTGCTCCTCAAAGCAATGGCGTGCTCGTCTCTCCGCACGAATACAGAACTACCGCAACCGAGACCCCGCGTTGGACGGGATACCTGTCCAGGTATTTCCTGTATTTCCCAGAGAAGATATTGTCTGAGGTGCAATGGAGGGCTGATATTGATATGTGTTTCCATTGGCCGTTGCGGGAACCTCACGGACTTATTTGGGGGCGGGGGAGAAGGGGGTGGCACATGCGAGCATGCTGTCGTGATGGGTTGCGCCCTTGAGATTAATGAATTTGTCAGAATCACATTGAATGCCGCGTATGGCGTGCCCGTTAGCAGCATGTCCGAGATGTATTGCCAAAATGGCATATAAGTCCAGCCTGAAACGTCATTAGTTTTTGGGACGCTCTCTGAATCAGGAGGACATCACTGGATCCAGTAGACCTGAAATTATAAAAAGAAAGAAAAAATAAATCGACCAAAAGGATCTTATTACTCTGAGTCTGCAAGATGCCTGGAAGAATCATCGACACATATGAACAGGTCCCAGTAACCAAGGAAGAGTGTAAGATATTTATTAGTGATGCTCCTCATGTGCCCAAGTAACTATTACCCCCGCTGATCGAAAGTTGCACTGCAGTGGACTGGGCCGAACTCATCACTCTCGATCTCAGCAAGTTCGACCAGCCAGGCGGCAAGGAAGAGCTTGTCAAGGAGCTGGACCACGCCGTCACAAAGGTCGGCTTCTTCTATGTGAAGAACTTCAACATCTCCCAGGAGGCAGTTGATAGACAATTCGCGCTCGGCCGAGAGTTCTATGCTCTCCCTCTGGAGGAGAAGCTCAAGTACCACGATGAGAATGCCCTGATCGGAGGCAACTACAATGGCTACCGTCCTGCTGGTACCAGAATGTGAGTTAACGAGAGATTGGCCGGGTTGCAATCTTGCAAGGTTACTTACTGGTCCGCCTCAAAATAGCCTTGGGAACGGCATCAAGGATAACATCCAGGTCTACAACATCCCCAAATTCGATGGCTACCATCAACGACAGCAGCCACCCGTGCTCGAAGACAACATCAAGGAGATTGAGGGTTTTTCCCGTGTAAGTATAGACGTATCAAAACATTTCTATGACAAGAAAGCCTCGCCTGACAACATGGATTACCTTCTAGAAATGCCATGATGAGGTCGTCGTCAAATTGTTGAAGCTCTTTGCTCTTCTCCTTGAGCTGCCTGAGGACCAACTTGTCAAGGATCACCAGTACGACGTCCAGGGCGAAGACCATCTGAGATATATGCACTACGCCGCCAGATCTCCCGAGGAGAACAGGCAGGTCGGCGAGATGTATACACCAGGCCACACTGATCTAGGCTCTATCACCCTTCTGTTCCGCCAACCAGTCTGCGGTCTTCAGATCCTGAACAGCGAAGGGAAGTGGAAGTGGGTTGTAAGCAATGCTGTCTCAAACTAAAATTGGTTGATCGGACCCGAAGCTGACTGGGACCGTAGAAACCAATGGACGGAACCATCACCATCAACACCTGCGATGCCTTGACGGCCTTGACGGGTGGACTCATCAAGTCGAGTATCCACCGTGTGCATGCACCTCCTCAGGACCAAGCACAGATCGACCGTCTGGGTGTTTTGTACTTTGCGAGGTCAGTCCTTTTCCTTTTCACCCCTCAAAAGCCCACCTCCTGCTTACCTGATCTGACACTGGGACATTTCAGGCCCAACAACCAGGTCGTCCTGGACCCTATCAAGAACAGCCCTCTCCTGGAGCGCCTGGGCAAGACGTCAAATGTCTTTACTGAGCTCGGACAACACCTGACCACCGAAGAGTGGGTCAAGATTCGTCAGCAGCAGCAGCAGAGGAAGAAGAAGGGAGCCCAAGTCTCTGCTGACGGTAAATATGTGTATCCCAAGGAGGATCTTGAGATTCTGCCTGGTCTTCAGGCCGAGATCCATAATTGAGACGATCCGAAGCTTCGAAGGCAGGATACACTTATCAAAGGTTTTCTATAGTCTTCATATGCGTTAAGTAGATGAGTATGATTGTGATGACAATTGATCTTTTTCTTTTCACTTTCTCTCGAGCCATATTTTACATGCAATAAACTGTGACGTACACATAGCCCGAGAGAATTTTGGTTGTTGCCTTATAAGTTCTAATCCCACATGATTGTCGCCTCAGTTACGTATAATCAGATTCTAAAATAGAGGCGAGACAGAACTCAGCCAGCCTTACTATCCAAGAGACCTAGCATTTAATATGAAAGCTTCCAAGGTATCAATGCTCGCTGGTGCTCTCGTCAGCATTATGGGCGAACCATAATGATATTAGCATATTACCAGGGTTAGGTTTGCGAAATTATTATAGAGTCCCACTGTTTATAACCATTGAGGCTGTGCCTCAGTCCTATGTCCAGGCATCAGGCCCAAATCTTGCCCAGCCCAAGAGACCAAGAGTAAACAACATTTCTCCTTCTCTGAAAATTTCTACTATGCTCAATAGGCTCGGGAGGAACCGTAAAACTTTCGAGAACAGCCTTTTTTCGTTCAAATTAAGACACATCACCATGACAGCAGATCGACTCGTCGCCAAGCTGACCAAGCGGCAGCTCGAGGACTACACGCCCACCTCCCAGCCTTATTACACCTTCATCGACTCCAAATGGCAGTCGGTTGATCCCATCACACGTGCCACTGCGCCGGCCACAGGCGAGACACCACCGTCTACGCCCATCACCACCCTCCGCCTCATCACCTGGAACATCGACTTCATGGCCCCCCAGCCTCAAGCCCGCATGCGTGCAGCCCTGTCCCACCTGCAGGACATCGTCCTCGAGAGCACCACCCCAGAGACAACAGCAACGATCATCATGCTCCAGGAGATGAGGCAGTCCGCCACTCTGGACCTCAACAACCTGGCGCACGAGTGTCCCCCGCAGGTGCCTCACGATCTCGGCCAGATCGCCTCGGCAGGGTGGGTCCAGGACAGGTTCCACGTCAGCGACCTCTCAACGGGGACCTGGCGGTGCTCGTACAACAGCGTGACGCTCGTGGATCGGCGGCTGGTCATCAGAGATGTGGCGCGGCTGCCTTTTGTGAGCGAGTTTCAGCGTGAGGCTCTCTTGGTGGACATTGCACTCCACTACCAGCAGCCTCCTTCAGACCAAGACGAAGACGATCCAAGCTGTTACGGCCAAGGAGCGGTTCTCAGGCTGTGCAACGTGCATCTGGACTCCATGGCTGGGAGACCTCCTATGCGGCCGATCCAGTGGAAAGGTTGCGCCAAGTTTCTGCAAGATGGGGCAGACGGGGTCATTGCGGGCATCATCGCCGGCGACTGCAATGCGAACTCGAGGCTTGATGAGACTCTCCCACAGGAAAATGGGTTCAAGGACGCATACCTCGAGCTGGGAGGGAGCGAGGGCGATCCGGATGGATTCACATGGGGTCCACAGAGTAAGGATACCAGGTACTCTCACAAGAGAATGGATAAGATATGTTTCTGTCAGGCCGAGAGCGACACTCAGAAGGTCGTTCTTCAAGTGAAAGAGCTGGAGAAGATTGGTGTTGGTGTCAAAGTGCAGGATGAAGAGGCCCGGAGGGAGCTCGAGGCAGAAGACTATTTCGATTTCGTCACTGATCACTACGGTCTCATGGCAGATTTCAAACTCGGAGAGTCATGGGGGCTGAGCACAGGATCATGAAACGAAGAAGAATAAGTTGTGACGAAGCCTCAAGCAAAGCATTTAATCAGCCACAGCATTCTTTCTGCCTCAGACCCACTTCCCTCTGTGACCTCTCAATCTCCACACTCTTGTTCACGCTTTGCTTAGCAGGCGGCACATCCAGCGCAGGGTTCTTCTCGAAGAAATTCACCGGCTTCAGTCCCACACGGAATATCTCCACCGGCATCACTGGCCAGTCTTCTGGCCTAGGAACATGCGTGAAAGAGAACGTGCACCAGACCACGCCCTCACCGGGCCCAAGTTCCCTCTTCCTCGCAGCCCACGTCCGCACACCAGTCCCGCCGGTATGCTGCCACGGAAAATCGCCTGCCGGATAGAGCTCATCCTCGTCTTGTCTGGTGAAGTAGAAATGGTGGTCTGCGAACTCGGCGCGCAGGGTGTGCATGGACCCTGGATCAGCCAGCTGCAGCTGCGTTGGAGGGACCGCTACCTTGTAGCCATGCGGCTTGTGTGATGCTGCATTCTTGCGGTTGGGGTTAACAACCTTGACGGCACGGTTCAGCTTTGCGTCGAGGTCAAGGAACGACTCCTGGTCGATGGCGGTCGACTCCACACCAAAGGCAACGCCATAGGGATTGGCTGCTGCGTTCCAGCCATGTGCTTTGACGTCTTCATACATGATTTTGCTCTCGTCGTAGGAGTCGATGGCGGGGTCTAGACGTAGGCAAAAGATGTGTTGGTGTATGGGGGCCATGACGCCTGGGGACACCAGGCTGCCATAGCTCATATCGTGTTCCACGTTCTGATCTGCTGGTACGAGGGACATGATTCCTGTGGCACGAACTTCGTAGTGAATATTCGCTGCTGTGTCAAAGATCCACTGCAGGATATACTCATAGTTAGAGATGGTCATGATCTGGGAACAAACTTGTCGTCAGCTCTGTGGTTTTCTTCCCTTGACCAGATTCACATCCGCAACTCACTGTTTGAATCACCAGCGCCCGATTCCTGGTCACTTCAGCACGGCCTGTGCGGTAATTCGTGTGCTTCCAGCCGATGCCATTATCCACTTCATGCATGCATATCGCATTCTTTAGTGTGAGTGGCTTCCCCACGTGGTCATTCATCCAGCGGTCGAAGTATCTGATGGCGCCGAGGCAATCACAGCCCAGCTCGAGATCATTCGACGTACAGCCAGCACCGCCCTCTCCCAGATCGTACGCGCTTTTTCGATGGTACGGCACGCGGGGGTCACCATATGGCACCGTCATCTCGGCAAGAGATAGGCGGTAGAACGTAGGCCGACCGTCGTAGGTGACATCTCGCAGGACCACACCCTCGCGCCAGTTAAAGTCCACATGGAAGCGCCACTTCTGCCACTCGACGACTTCATCTTCGGAGACGCTGAAGCTGACACCCTCTGGCTGGCTGATGTGGATGGGCTTCAGGTCATCTCGCAGCTTGGGCTGCAGGTCAGAGGCGTACTCTGCATCCGGGTTCCGCTGCCATGTCCGCTTCGCCGCTGCCTCCTCATCAACGTAGATCTCCTGGGGCGTCATCGGCAGCCTGTCGATGCGGATCACCTTCATAGTGAGGTCGTCAACCACGACGGAGAAGTCGAGAGGGTGGGCAAAATGGTTTGAAGATGGGTGGTCCCTGGCAGTTGGGTCCAGAGACTTGAGAAACATCCACACTTGGTATTGGCGCTTCTCGGGCGTGGCAGACTCGGTCCCGTAGGGCCACGGCTCAGGTTGGACCACGGCGCCTTCTGGGAGCTTCAGCCGGGCGATCTCGGCCTGGACAAGCGGGTCGTTCATGACGATATCTTCCAGCCTGTGCATGTCGAAGTTGGTTGCTGGCGGGTAGCATGTTGTGCCCAAGTCACGGCCCTGAAGGGTGTCCCCAGTCGAAAGCTCAATGATGTCCTCAAACACAGTGGGCTCCCCTTTGATCTGGTACGAGACATACGTCCTCCGCGGCGGGGCTGGGCTTTTGCCCTGGATGAAAGCGACGCATTGCGCACGGGGCGGCTCCTTGATGCCGATGGATCGGAACAGGATGTCTTTGCCCTGGTATTTGTTGCGAATCGTCTGGCTGGTGAGTAGCACCTCATCAGGTTGCAGGCTCAAGAATGGATGACGTGCTGCCATCTCGAGCTGGCGAGCAGAGAGGAATGCCGAGGTGCTGCCTCTATTACTTACTGCAAAGGCTTGGAGCTCTTGTTCATATCGTCAGGAAATATGTGAAGTTGGCGACCCCACACGGTGCGTCGTTGGTGGCCTAAATAGTTTAGAGCATGCTGTCCTTTCCCCGCCGATTGGCAGGGAAGAGGCGTTTCTCGCAGGAACCGTAATTACGCTCACATTTTACCTCAATCATATGAAAAATAAAGTCACACCAAGCCTTCACGAGGTAATAATGATCATATGAGCAATGAGGAGGAGAAATACGTTATACGTAAGTAATCTATAAGACAGTCGCTTGACCATGGATCTGACACAATATTTACTGCAAGGTACGTCTTTGGAGCCCAATATATGTACTTCATTTTGCCCCTTTGGTCTATTGAAGTCTAATAAATTATTGCCAGGAATTTGCCCTCACGATGCACCCAACCTGAGAAGCAATACCTATGAGGCGGTTTACAAGCTTAGAGCTTGATAACAACCTTGTTGGTGGCGGTCGTCTCCTTCTCGTCGTTCCAGATGTTGATGTCCCACTTGGGGTTGTCTGCACAGGTGAGTTTTTTATCGTCAGCACCAGATCGTCTTTGATGATCCAGGATGTTGTATATGGGGTGTGGACTTACACGATGCGGGAACGTTGAGCCGCAGGGGCTCCTTCTCGCCAATCTCGTTGATGGCCTTGACATCCTCATCGGTGATCTTGATCTCCTGGAAGTTTTGGGCGATGCGGCTAGGGGTGACAGACTTGGGGATGACGCTGTGGCCACCAGCCTGCGACCAGGCCAGCACAACCTGGGCACCGGTGGCATTGTACTTCTCGGCAATCTTGGTGACCACGGGATGGGTGATGAGCAGGGGCAGGTTGAAGCTGTTGTTGCCGAAGGCGCTGTAGGCGGTGATGTGGATGTTCTTCTCCTTGCAGTAGGGGATGAGGGTGTCGTTCTGCAGGAGGCGAGGGTGCCTCTCGATCTGGTTGGCGGCAGGGACGACACCGGTGGCCTCGATGAGGGCCTCGATGTGCTCGACGGTGAAGTTGGACACGCCGATGTTCTTGGTCTTGGACTTGGGCAGGGCGATCATGGCCTTCCAGGTGTCGACCAGGGAGACGCCGTTGTCGATCGCGACCTCGTTCTCCTTGGTGGCGTGCTTGGGGAAGAGGGTCTCGCCGACGTCACCCACCAGGGGGAAGGCCACGGGCCAGTGGATGAGGTACAAGTCGAGGTAGTCGAGCTGGAGCTCGGCGAGGGTGTCGTCGAGGGCCTTCTCCACGTGCTCGGGCCGGTGGCAGTTGTTCCACAGCTTCGAGGTGATGAAAAGATCCTCCCTCTTGATCCCAAACTCCTTCATGCCCTTGTGGAGGCCCTCGGCGACCTCCTTCTGGTTCTGGTAGATCTTGGCCAGGTCGAGGTGTTTGTAGCCAGCCTTCAGGGCCTCGTAGATGCCGATCGACACCTCACCGGGGGCAGATTGCCAGGTGCCATAGCCCAGAGTCCTACGGCGCCAAAGAAAAAGCGGTGTCAGATCAAGAAAAAGAACCTGTCAAAGCTGCGTGATCATGCAAGAATGTTGGATGGGTGGCGAGAGGAGGGGAGGGGGAATGGGGTGATTGGGGCAGTCAAGATCAGCGGAGGATGAAGCGAACGCGGGGTTCTTACGGGATCTCCTGGCCGGAGTTGAGCTTGACCTTGTTTCCAGAACTCATCTTGGGATCCGGCTTGAAAGCTTTCTTTCTGGAGGTATGAAGGGGGGAGGGGACAGAGTCTTATGATGGATCTGATACTTGACGACTTTGGAAGAAGGAAAGAGACAAAATGCAAAAGAAATTCCCGCAAAAGGGCAGAGCTTTGGGTTATATACGATTGGGTGCAGGACACGTTTTATACCTCAAAAATGAGGGGTTCGTCAAATGACGGCATACTGCCAGTGTCGGGGCCCATATTTCTTGTGCCCCTCCCCCTCAGTCTTCTAAGCTTGACGTGCTTGACAGGTTGTTGAAGAGGTTTCCAGGTCCACCCTGCCTTCATCGCCCCGGAATGGCACCCTCAACATCAACGGGCAAACCCAGCATTCATATTCGAGACCCACTTTCATGCTGCAGCATCAACCCGTCCTTGCCGTCTTGCATCTGTTGAATTCATCCTAGTTTCCGTAGTACGGCTGATACTAAAGGCTCACTGCATCTTCTTGTCCTGCGGCAATATGTTTGAAAATTTTGCATCGTCGTCCAGACTTTCTCAAACGTGAGGATTGGCGGGCTTGTCCAGTTGAAATACGCCATGTCTTGGGTGTGACCTAAATCGGGCATCTTTAACCCGAGCCATTGAGTGATTTTTTCCGGCTCTTGTACTGCACTTGATAGGGTCTCTCTCTCTCTCCTACTAGACCACATATTCTGCGTCAAAATGTAGTGAAGATCAGATAGCATTGTCTTGGATGGATGAGTGTCCAAGCACCGTTAACACATACATGGAGAAAGCATTCAGACAAGGTACGTGCTGCGATCAAAAGCACTACCATGTGAGCAGCCCCTTGCCAGAATCCATTGAACGCTATGCGCCCCATTCACCGGATGACTCGTTACCACTGTGCTATGACCTCTGTGAAGTTTATTCAGTGACCATCTTTTGGCTTGGTCGCTCTGCAATTTCAATCATTGTTCTAATGATATTGCATTTTGTCAATTTGCTCTCCGGATGAGAGATATCCCCGCAATTGCAAAGGCCGTCTCTCAACGTGTTTCTCTTCCATGGATGGGATGCAGTGAAACTCGTGAAGTTGTGTATAGTTGTCGGAAAATTTACAGAAAGATATTTTCTATGATATGACAGTTTTCCCCAAATGCTTGATGCTATTTTGAGATTTTCCGGTCATCGTAAAGCACTTCTTGCAACTATCCAGTACAATTGCATAACGGAGAATATGCTCCAAAGGAAGCAATCTCTAGGCTTATATAATCAATACTTATCCCTTCGTTATTCCCTACCGCAAGCATTAAGTAGCAGTGGATCTGAAAAGTGAGCTGACTCCCCACTCCCCCTATAAACCCCAGTCTAACATATTTCCGAAAACGTACAAAAGATTGGCCGGCACGCCTTATATACATAAGTATGTAGAAGGGGATGGCTCATCTTTTTTATTACCCGAACGAACATCAATATGTTTGTAGACTGTCATTTTTTCCCGACTTGGCTTCTCTGTTGTTCATGATAACCACACATAATTTCTCATTCGGGTGTATCCATCAACTCGTTTCCTAGTACGAGAACGCCGGCCGCTTGTCTATGATACCGAGGAAGGTGAGAGAGACAGACAGAGAGAGAAGATCCCAGCGCGCGCTGTGGACTCACCGGTCATGCTATTGTTATGCTTCCGACTCGTATGGGGCACAGCTATGGTCTTCCCAACGTTGCCGGGGGAAATGGGATCAATCCAATTGGTCAAGGAACCAGTACCCGGGCTCCCGTCAGGATCATGATCACGCTTCACTGCCTTTGGCTGGCAGTACAAACCCCGTAGTTTGATCCTGCAGATCAATCATCCTTATTTTTTATTTTATCTTTCTTTTTGAGCCAAGGAACTCCGCAGAGGGGATCGAGGCAACGCATGGTTGGGGCGTTCGATCCTTTTTGGCTTTCTCCTGGAGGTAATGTAATTGCACTGCCGAGTCATGAACCTTGATAAGATTGATTGTAGAGCACCCTCCTTCAGAATCCTGAGCCTATTCAGGACGCGCGAAAACAATCCCAAGAGCATAAAGTACTACGTAACAGCAAACCAATCCATGGTAAACGCGCTATGGGATACACTATCTTGGCTGGTCCCCCGAGGCAGGGCAAACGAAAAAAGTTTATCAGAGTCGTAGCAGACTTGCACCCGGCCTATATGGCCTGGTCTCCCTATATCTATCCCCTGAGGAGACTGAGCAAGTAACGTTTGAGCTTCTGCACCCGACCTGTCACAATCACCACTTGGCTGTGGGCCTGTTAAGACCCATATATTCCTTTGACAACGCAAGAATCGTTTGATCTGGAAAATTCGGTAGGACCCGCTGAAATTACAATCCACTGCCACGTACTCGCCTAAAAAGCCAGTGTTTCTTTCTCGGATTAGCCTTCGGGGATCGCGCTGTCTTGTGGGCGGCACGCGACATTCAATAACCTACTCCCAATTTCCTGGTTTCTTCCCTGACCACCAGACTAGTCTTTTGATCGTCATCTTAAGACCTTTATCATAACATAACATCGTCGATATCGACTTGAGGAGGAACAATCTGAACGCTCATCCTTTCATAGACGGAATGACCCAAGCCATCTCATACGCTCGATTTGGAGAGATGGCGCTACCGACAGTTCACCTCACCTTTGAGGGTGAAGAGTTCCAGAGTCTTTACCAGAGAATTGTGCCATGGTTCAATTATCGCGTGAAACTTCCCATCAAGCCACTCCCGTCCGTCGCAGACCGACCTCATATTAAGACGGAGCGCCTGATCGTCAGACCCATCGTGCCAGAGGACCTTGAAACTTTTCATGCACTTCGCTCGGAGCAGGAGACTCAGTATCATTGTGAGCACTCAACCTCTCATTCCAGGCATTTCATATGAATGGGGTGGCTCTCCAAATGTTTCGGGAGTCATGATTGAGAAAATGAGCAAAGGGGGAGAGAGAAGAAGATAACGTGATTGCTAACGACTCGATCCCCGCATCAGCACCTACGCGAGGTCGGGCAGACCGTGATATAGAGGAGACGCGCAGATTCATCGAGGGCCTACAACCACCTCACGACATTCGTCATTGGTATTTCGGTGGTTTCCTGGAATCCACCGGCGAAATGATTGGTGAGGCAGGATTTCTCGACTGCGTAGACCTCCCACGCTGTGGTTGGCCTGAGGGAGAGATATGTGTGAAAAAGAAGTACTGGCGTCAGGGATACGGCACAGAGCTCATGAGCGCCGTGTTAAATTCTTGGTGGGATTTGCCCCGGGCCGAACGGCGGCATCAACTCATTCCTGTGATTCTTGGAGACAACGTTGAGCCAGGGGCCAAGGTTATTGAGAACATAGCTTTGTACGTTATTTGCCCCCTCCTCCGGAACTCGTCTCGTCTTCGACCAGCCACAGCCAAAGACACCTGTTCTCAGACATCACTGCCTATGATGAGCCGGTCAGAGCAGCCAGATACACGCTGAACTGCCAGACTTTCCCCTCCTCAGAAGTAGAACGTATACTGACTTAATAACAGCACCTGGGAAGCAAAGAACGAAGCTGCTACCAAGTTCTTAGCCAAAGTACGTATTTTCAAGACGGAGAGATATCATGCCTGTGTCTGTGTCTTGTACTGACAGTGCTGCAGATATTTAACCAAACTCCTGTCGCGGTAGATGGCTTCTATGAAGTACGTTGCTCATTTTCTCTTTTCCCGCTAAAAGCTATGTCCCTTGACAATGTCGCGGGTTTTTCAACTCTTGAGGCGTTTCCTGTAAGTATTCAAAGCTGACTTGTTTGGTACAGGACTGGGAACGAAGAGAGGGAAGAGAAGGAGGTCTGGTACGGTGGGCTGCGACTCTAGTAGTGAATCCACGTCAAATTTGACTCGGAGCAATACGAACTTGAACAATGGCTGAGCCAGAAAAAGGACAAAAGTATCATCCTCCCTTCTAATTTACTCTTTTGAGGCTGCTCGTCTTGGCGTCTGAGTAATTATTATACCTTACTTCAATTTCACTAGATTCTATTGCATCGTTCAGTGAAGCCAAACCAAAACGATCTGTAATCACGATTCAACCTTGTCTCTCGTGGGTTTGGCTTTGTCCAGTTAGTAGTGCCCCACAGTCCGAGACGATGCATCTGCAACTTAGCCTCTAGAACGTCTGGGGCTAAAGTCTCCAGCTCGTGTTTCCCAAGTCTCTAGCATCTGGGTCGCTTGTCACCTGTCACGTCCCGTTTCCAGGGTTTCCTTGCGGTCTTCTTGTGGAGACTACGAAGTAAGCTTATAAAAGAGTCCACTAAAGATGTATGATCTCAGAAAGCAGCTCTAATACCGGAAAACAAAAATCATGTGCCCATAGAATACGCAAAAATTGTCTATACGTGCTGATGATTGTATTATAATACTCTGGATACGAGTTGTGGCAAGTCTACTTGTTAGTTTTAGTGTGCCAAGCCGAATACACTCAACACCTTCACCCGGCTTAGGATATTCTACATCCCAATGGCTGACAGACTTGGCTTGAAGGTCATGCGGCACTATCTTCCAGCTCATTGTGTTAGGGCTGATACTTGCTCAGGGCTGCTAGTAAGAGATGTGTCGGGTCGGAGTGTCTTTGGTTAGTAGGTTGCTGAGTATTGATCTCCTTCAGTTCTTTCAGCTCAGCTAGAGATGGCAAGGAGTTTATCAGCAGCCAATGTCAGATTCTGGTCTGACTACGCGTTGGCACATGCCTTGTGGCTACTGCTTTGATCTGAATTGTGCGTCGTGAGCCTTCTATAAAAGAAGTGAGGTGCCTGGTTCTGAAACATATGTGAGCTGAGAACAGTATCACCACAGCAACATACCTTTCTGCAACCAACAACACAGCATTCATTATGAAGACCTTTCTTGCATCTGCTCTGGCTTTCGTTGCCATTGCCTCTGTTCAAGGCTTTCCTGGCACTCCAGGCCATGTCGATCAACGCGATGCGCCTCAGCCTGTGTCACTGGTTTTCCAGGGTGGTCCTGCGTCCTACAGCTTGAATATCACAGCTGACGGACAGGAATACTTCACTGATAGGCAAAAAGATTGTGCAGCCTCTTGATAGAATTCACTCCAATCTCGCCTAGATCCTCCTTGAACTACCACGGACATGTCACAAACGCGCGCTTACGAGGGAGTGGTACATGGTATAGACAGTGACCTTTGCTAACACAACAGCTTCACCATAGACAACGACCTCTCGGTCAGTCTCATCTTGTCACCAAACTATGACCCCTACGACTATTGCACCTTCAAGACTGCTAGCCAAGTAGCCTTCGCACCGTCTTTGGTACAGCGCCCAGAGGACATCTTTCCTATCAACGAGATTGCGGTTGGACCTCCGCAACCCATCATCTCTGTCAAATGTAGTGGCGTGTGTCTCGGAGTATATGGTAAGATGAGTCATCTAAATGCACATTACATCGACAAAAGTGTACTTTCACGTGACTGACCACTTGGTGGGTGGAGCTATAGGAGACTGCTACAATAACCAAGGACAATTTGTTGCGCCCTGCTGCAACGGCTTTTGTGCTGCGGACAAATGCCGTCCATGGAACGAAGGAAGCGTGTGAGACTGAGATCAACTAAGTGCTGTGGAAATTGTCCCAAGGGGGTTAGAGGTCAGAGCAAATTGAAAAAGAAAAGGGTTGTGTACAGAGAATCAAAGGCCAAGAGGAGGACTCGGGACGGCATGATATGTCACAAGGTCATTAGGTAGTGATTCTGTCCAAACTTGTTTATTCCGGTCTACATTCAAGAAGTATAGCTCATCTCTTCGTGACGACGGGTATAGATCAATGATACAGTCATTAAGTAAGCCAGCCTTTTAGGAAGGGGTCATACCATCATGACAGACTTCTCATTCAGCTTGTAGAAAATAACGCCATACCGCCTCCATTACTTGGTCGAGAGAAGAATACACCGACGGGGGGAAGGAATCTGGTCTCTTCTGTCTCTCCCCAGCACTAGCTGAGGGCAGCATACCTGTTAAGCAAGCCTCCAGCTTATTTGTTATCCACGACACAGACTTGGGGTTCAGCGAGTCAGTCGGGGTGGCTTCCAAAAGTATCGATGCGAAGCCAGCTTTGACACGGATCTTAGAGGTTTTGTTTCTCAGTCGAGACGTCTCGTGATTTGGCCGGGCATATTAGGCACGTACTGTCCGGAGTCAACTCGATGCCAGACCTCAGCCAGTGACTTGCACTGGTAACTATTACCAAAAACTACGGTCAAGGACTAGGGATAGGGCCTCCATCTCCAGATCTGAAGTACCATTGTCTCTCTTCAGGCATAAGTTCACGATCACGAGAGAAAGGCCAAATGGGTAGACTATGGCTCGCCAAGCGTCCTGCATCGTCAGAGCGACATCCGTCTCGCTACCGCGGTCGAACCCACTCTGCATGAGGGCTTGGTCGACATCCTCAGACTGGATGGTTTCCCTCAACAGCCTACAGAAATCACATCCCTCCACTGGGCAGGGTGAGCCGAAGTAAGCTTGGGTAGGTGTCGTGAACGATGTAGTCGATTGGCAGCCTTTTGGGCCTGTCGTCTTGGTCGATCATGAGGAATGAGTTAGAGTCCTCGTCGACCACGAAGCCGAGCGACCTTCAGGTCACCAAAGATGACAGCACTGCAGTCTTTACAGAACATGAAGTAAAGCGTCTACTCATCAAAGACGATATGCCAGTTGTTGGGCCAGGGAGCTGCCCAGGTGGTCCCCAGCGCGAGGGTTCCAGGTTGTGGCACTTCACAGGCTTTAGGCTTGCATTCAGGCTAATCCTTCAGTTGGTCAAGATTGAAGAACAGTGGGCTACAATGCGGGTCAGTGTCTGACCTACAGGGGCGTGTACCATTTGATGCATGTGACCACTGCCGTCCAAGGATCATGAGGTGACTTCCATCATCCATTTGCTCATCCGACCTTATTTTACTTATATTCCAGCCTCAACCCTCCCTCTGCGTTTCTCTATTCCTATACATGTGAAGAGAGGTTTGGAAACTCCCCCCCTCCCCTTCCCAATAATGAGAGACCTAAAGTACAGGGTTAGGGTCTACAGGGGGGGGGGCTCATTCCGATAGGCCAGCATGAGCTTCTTTCCACGACGAGGAGGAAGGAGCTCTTTACACCACCGTGACGTGAAAAGGGTTTTTTGTTGCACTGTTGACTTCTCTGCACAGCGGAAACCGATGATCCACGACGTCAATTTGAAACAGATCCTCATGGTTGCGTCCGTCTCATCATCCTGTCATTGAAAACTACTCGCATTTATGGCTGCAGCGTCGGCGCTGCACCATCGCGCGCTGGTGCTGGGAAGGGGATCGAAATGCGCATCTCGCGTGGCGGTTGGAGGAGGTTGTGGCCCTCAGAAAACATTGTTCTTCTGCTACACGTCCACCTCGCCGCTACAGCCTAGGCTCACTCTGCCAGTGGCCTCCCGAGACGCTCCTCGTCGTGAGTTGATCACCTTCCCAAATCATTCGTGGCTACGCGGTCGAGCTGACTCGTCGAAACCTCAAGGGCTCTTCCACAACACACCTGCACGCAAACTCTTCGAAGCCCCAGAACAAGTCGTGGCAGTGTGTGTGGGCATTGCATCAGGCTGGATTGTCATGGGATTCATTCGCAGAATACTCGCACAGAGGGCCGCGGCAAAAGATGACCTTCCCAGCCTCCCTCCCGGCTCATGGATCCTTAGCCAAGATCAAGCGTCATTGACTGGAACCACGGCTGCCATCGATACGGGCTTCAATATAGCTCGGTCTCAGCCTCTGGACCGCCAGCACGAGGCGTTTCGAGAGGCTACCTTCCAGCTTCCTTATGAGGTAGCCCGACTCAACAAGGACGCCCCCGAGTTCAAGCTACAAGACATGGGCCCTGTGCCGCCCATCCCTGAAGCATGGCAAGCATTCGTGCCCCAGAGTGTCTCCAAGTCGGACCCCATCTTCGATCCGCAGGCCGACGCGCGTGTCTTTTTGTATTTCCCAGGTGAGGCCACCAAGGCGACTGCTGCCTTTGTTGCCATCAACACCGAGTTCGGAGTCTCGCCGGTCATCCCGAAGGGTGGGCTCAATGTGGCGCCATCTGCAGACCATTCGATGTTGTTCAAGCAGGCCTTGAGTTCCTGGACCACTTGGTACCTGGTCAGCACGGTTGAGAAACCAGACGTCCTCGAACAGATCCAGCCTGGGGAGCTTCCAGTCATCTTCCTGTTTCGGGAGAAATCCACTACATGTGTCTTCGACACTGAATCGCAAACTTTTCAGAATCTGGCCTCGATGCGCTTGATACTGGGTTTTGGGGGGTCAGATGCCGACAGGACTTGAGATTGTGTGTGAGTGTGTGTGTGTGCGCGCGCGCGTTTGCCCAGTCTCAAGAGTGCACAAGCACGACAAATCGAGACGACGCTTCCATTACGACCTTGGGCATGTATAACTTAGGTATGGAATACAGATCCTTCGTCTTTTACGGGAAGACCTCTACCATACACTCACTATACTACCCTACACCTAGTATGTTTGAAGCCATCTGCGGCTGTGGTATATCAGGACCCCCTCCGCTCACAGTTGCTAGGCAGATTTGCACAACGCGAAAGGGCTTCTAGCAGGGAAGCCATATATCCATTCATACGGGTCCAGACTCGTCCACCAGTCAGGCACTTAACATATGATGTGATATCAATCTTAACACATTTCCCTTGGGTCCTCCTAGGTTAGGAGCAACGACTTATGCTTTATTCTCGCTAGCCTGAGCCCTCCTCTCGAGTCCAGGCCACTGAAGTTGAGCAACGGCGCGGCCCGCTAGGGCAAAGCAGATGGCTCGGGCTGGGCGCTAGGAAGCAACCAACGTTGAGGATGAACGAGAAATGAGGCCATAGAAGAACATCATGACATGAACGTGGCAACGCTCCTCTACTCAATCTGGCTTGGTGGGATCACAAACGCGCTCCTCTAAGAAAAACACGGCGATCGCGTGCTTGATTGACTATGTATGTCCTTTATATAAACCCGCCGCCATCCTCCTCGCCTTTTCTTCTTCTTTTTCCCCTTCTTCTTTTCTGTTCTTTCTCTTCTCTTCAGACACCACTTCTTCTATCTACAACCTCACTTCGCTCACACAACCAGCCTCGCGCGCACACTCACACAAATGCCTCCATCTCCCTTTTCTCCCTGCGTCGGCCTCTCGAGGTCTGCGGTTCCAGTCCGCATTTCTCATATCCCCATATTCATTGATAAAAGTCCTACGAGGCACCAAAAAAACAAGACCGCCAGATTCATCTCGCCATCTAACTGTCCTCAGCCGACCTTGCAATCTACAGACAGCGGCCACATACAACATGAGGACGATAATAAGGACCGCGCTCGCGTTCACTTGCCTGGTGACAGCTCTCCTGACAAGCCAACCACTCGCTTGATCCCAAAGTCTCTGCTTGCTGCACGTTCTGTTGATCTTGCACAGCTCTCGCCCGACCGGCTTGCTTCTTTCAAGAACGCCATGTCCAACTTTCAGTCGCTCCTTGACACTGCCCTGGCCTCTCCTTCCAGACTCTCTCCTCCTCCTCTTCAGCCACTTGTTACTTCCCCTCCTCCTCCTCCTCCTCCTCCTCCTCAACCGATCATTACTACTCCCTCTACCCATTCTACCCCCACTTACCCTTCTACCCGCTCTACTCCTTCTCCACCCTCTGCCGCTGCTCGGCCAGTCTCACCCCATCGTCACTCGTGCACCGCCTTGCAAGAGGCCTCCTCTAGCAACCGCTCCGCGCCGCGTCTTGGGTCTCGCTCGTACCAGGGATGGCGCTGACCCAGCATCCGATGTGCGACGAGACCTTCGTCAGGTCGCCAAGCTGACGACTGCCTGGTGGATCGAGCACTCTTACAGTCCCGATGCCAACCTGCCTCTCACTTCATCTCCGGTTTGGTCCTATCGCTCACAATCTACGGCAAGCTCTGGGGTAACCACGATTTGCAGCCCAGGGTCCAACTCTGCTGTTGACTCCCAAGATGCCTCCCCTTGCTGCCTTCCAGTCCCTGAGACCATTTCCTTCCTGGGCATGATCGCAGGTCTTCGCTTCTGGAGAATGCCCAAGAGAAGCACACGTTCTTTTAACAACATCCTCGTTGCGTCCTGTCCCTCTCTCCTGTCGCCGATGCCCAAGGCTCGGCTTGCCTCCATCCAGGACTGGCTCCACGATCTTCCTGGCCCCTCTCCTCTGCGTCGGGATTCTCCTTCTTTCCTAGCTCGTGTGTCTCCTGTGCCTATCTCGCTCTTTTCTTCCAAACTTGACTCCTCCAGAGGCTCCTCGTGGGCTCGTGGTCCTCCTGCCATGTCACCACTCCCTTCTTCCAGTGATTCGGCCTCGGCCTCGTCGTCATCGCGATGCACTGCATCCGTCGACAAGTGGCTCGCTGACCAGTACGGCTCCATGGCACCCGCACCTGTCATGTCCACTCCTTCGGATCGTCAACCAGCGCCTGGGCGTCTGCACGAGATCTCCCCCGTGCCATCTTCGTTCTTTTCGTCCTCCCTCGGGTCTCCTAAAGATCCTCAACAACCAGAGTTTGGCATCCCAGTCATTTCACATGTCTTGGACCAACGCTCACTGTCCTCTCTCTCGCCGACTCCGGCATTATCTCTACCTCTTCTTCTCGCTTCCCCTCCTTCGCCAGTCAGTCGCTCATCTCCGCCTCCTATCTCTCCTTCTCCTGCAGTCACTCGCTTCAGCTGGATGCCAAGCCTGGACTTCAGTCCCCCGGTCGATTGTAAGCTGCTCCCTCTCCGGCCGACGGCGCCGAAGCCCGCCACTTGTTCATTTCTGCCGCCTCCTGCGACGCCCTCGCCTCCTCCGCGGCCACGGAAACCTACACTCGCTCGGCCCTTCCGACCTCCCCCTCCCATGACTCTCTCTCCCTCAAAACCAGCCTGTCCTTCTCCTATGCTCTCGTGGAAGATAGTCGCCGGCATCGCCGCCAGCGCGTTCGCTCTCGGATGCGTCGCCGCTCGCTACCTTTTTTAAAGTCTCTCTCTCTCTTTTTCTCTTTTACTCTCTTACTCACTGTAAGTCCCCTCCCCCGGGGCGACAGAAATCGGACTCTGCGACCTCCACGTGGTGTCGCCTGGGAACCTTCTTCCTCTCCATTCGTTGCAGAGAAAGAAGAGCCAGCAGCAGAGACGTAACAATTAAATCTTATTATTTATTTTTGGGAGGCAAGTGAAAGTCGATAGATACGATCAGATCAGCTGCTCGTCTCCGTCTGATGTGGCTGTGAGTTCAATCCACTATAGTACAAGGGAGTCCCAGTGCAACTTCTTACTACATTTCACAGACAAACAGTCGTTCGTTCGAGAAGGTTCTTCTCATGACACGTGGCTTGGTCGACCAGAGTTGTGCGCGCCCTTGTGACCCGCATGTCTACTCCTATTACCTGCCGAGACGTGACTGATCGAGGGAGGGGTAGAGCCTCAATGTTACATTGTGTGCAACAAGAGTGGACGATATGAAAACCCTTGGGAGCTCCTCTTGTCTCATGGCCCACCTGTGTCGTTCTTGCGGTCGAGTCATTGGACCGGGTATCAGGTATTGTGTTGCCGCCGAGACAACCGCACAGCCGCGCGATTCAAGGGTCCACAAAGTGGCCCCGAGTCCGAGCGAGCAAAACCCTTATAAGGCTTCAGAAGCAGGAGGAACATGTACATGCTGACTAAAAGGCAATGAGCTGGCACCAAGGGAGAGAGGGATATATAATAGTAAGTACTTAGAAGTCGGTGTTAGCGTTCCCAGCCTGTCTTGGAGAGCATATTCCCTCGACAACTCGACAACAATACTTGGACAACTCGCCGACTCGTCAACCCCTCCCCCCCTTCCTCCATCGTTTTCTTGAAACCCCCTCCCCTGCTCAATCGACTCACTAAAACGCCATGGCTCCCTTCGGCAAGGTCTATTCATATCCCAACAACTTTCGGGTGCAACGTGTAAGTTTTCCGTGATATGAGCGAAGTACTTAATGATGACTGCAGCACGCCTCCGTCGCGTTACATATACCCCCCCCCCAATGCACTATGCTAATCCCTATTCAGATGCAAGTCATCGCTGCCCTGAACGGCCTAGAGCTCGAGTTCCCCGAGGTCCAGTTAGGGATTACCAATCAGACCCCCGAGTTCCGGGCCAAGTTCCCTCTGGGCAAAGTTCCTGGCTTCGAGGGAGCCGACGGCTTCTGCCTCGCCGAGGGCGCCGCCATCGCGGAATACCTCGCCGCCTCGGGCCCCAAGGCCGCCCAGCTTCTCGGCGACAACGCCCAGACCAAAGCCAAGATCACCGAGTGGACGTTGTTCACCGAGTCTGAGCTCATCGCCAACGCCAACCCGTGGCTGTACATCTTCCTCAAGTTCTCGTCTTACAACGAGGCCCAGCACGGCAAATCGGCGGCTGCATTCGAGCGCGCCCTGGGCAGAGTGGAGGCTGCACTCAAGGGCGGCAACAAGTTCCTGGTCGGGGACCAGCTGACCTTTGCGGACCTGATGGTCTCGGCTGCCCTGTTCTTCTCGTCTGGATTTCTGCTGGACGCCGAGATGAGGAAGAAGGTGCCCGCCACAATTGAGTACCTGAAGGGCATTGCCGCGACTCCTGAATTTGCAAAGGCATTTGGTGAGTATAAGCCTTGTGAAGTCCGGTACAAGGGAGAGTAAAAGTGGTGGTGGTATTATCACACGTACCCAGGGGGAAGAAATAAAGGCAAGAAAAAAAGGAATGGGGGATAAATAGAGGTCTATCGGGGAAGCAGGCCCCTCTCTCGAAGGACGATAGATATATTCTTCTTGTGGCTACCCTAGAACTCATGAAAAACCCAAATTCCAACACATATATGTCAAGAACACACGTCTTCAGACGACCCATTCAAAGTTCTCCTCTCGATCAAGTCAGGGTGGGAACGTTCCAAGTCCCATCCCACTGGCTCAAATTGACCTGGCTCGAACTGACCTGAATGTTCCCGGGGGCTGTGCTGCTATTGAGCAAGAAGTAATTGATATACGTGTCCAGGTCGGTGGTCTGCGCGCTGGGGAACGCGCAGTGGGCGTGGTTGCCGACGAGCGAGAACCCAAAGTTATTCGGGACGCCATATGCCTTGTAGATGACCCTCCCAGCCTCCATGCACGCCGTCGTAGAGACGGGGCCCAGCCAGTCAATATCGTTCTCGATGACGAACAGGCCCCTGGGCACGATCAGGGCTGCGAGCAGGTGGTGGTCCTCGGGGAGGGACGAGGTCTCGTTGACGTAGGCGTTGAAACGGGGCGAGAACCAGGCATTCTCTGTCACGATCTCATGCGCTGTCTGGATGTTGGCGCCTGCTGCGAACTGAGAGTCGCTAATGCGCCAGCACTAGAGAGAGAGGATCGTGTTTTTTTATTTTTTACATACGGTCAGCAAGAAGAGGAAGAACAAAAGGGAAAAAGAAAAAGAAGAGATCAGAAATCTGGAGGACCAACTACATACCGCTGCACCTCCTGATCCGCTCTCCTGCGGTACAGTCAAGACGATGCGCTTCACCAAAGCACCGACGATGAAGGCACCCTTTCCGTCGCGCGAGCAGCCTGTCACACCAAGACGTGACGTATCAATGCCGGATGTGGCGTTGACTTGTTCCAAGGCCTGTTTTTACCAAAATAAATTGAAAAATCTCGTCAGATGGGTGTTCAAGTTGGGCGGGGGGGGGGGGGGGGAAAAAAAAATTCAAAAAAGGGGTGGGGGGGGGGGGGGCAAATAAAGTTGCGGAGGGCAGGGGGGGGGAAAATACCGCGATCAACACGTCGTTCAACGCCCCCACGCC
>JACWST010000175.1:16031-41439 GCA_014850475.1 Cryphonectria naterciae | reverse complement strand
TCATCAGGAAGAGATGCGATGGCTGGATGTGGGGGTGGGGGGGGGGGGGGGGGGGGGGGGGGGGGGGGGGGGGGGTTTTGTGGGGGGGGGGGGGGGGGGGGGGTTCATTAAGTTGCAGCAGGCAAGGAGGAGGAATAATACTCGCATCAATCAGTCTATCAACGCCCCACGCCCACGCCGTCAGAGCACCAGCACTGTGGTTGGCGCCAAAGAGCGTGAAGAACTTGCCGACGCCATGCGAAGAAGGGGAGTCCTCGGCAGCAAAGTCATCGTTGTTGAAGTTGATGGTGGCCACGCCGGCGGGGATGGGGATCGAGGCGCCCCCGATGGTGATAAAGGCAGGGAAGGGCCCGTTGCCAGAAGGTTTCGAGACGGACGCCGTGTAGCTGACTGAGTTGCTGCCCACGGTGACGCCCACGGTGAGAGTGTTGCCAGAGAGCGTCCCCTTGACGGAGTCGGCGGGGCCCGGGTAGTCGCCCAGCTCGTACTGCTGGAAGATCTTGCTGATCTCCTGGGCGCGGCAGTCGAACTCGGCCTTGGTTGTGACGTTCTCGCCGGCTGCTGTGACGAACGGGTCCGGGAGGCTGGCGACGCTCACGGTTGGGTAGCTCGAGGCCACGGTGCAGGTCGCGCTCGAGGACTGGCGGGGCACGAGCTCGATGTGGTCGGCCTCTGGTAGGGCGAGGGAGGAACCTGCCATGAGGAGAAGGAGTGGAAGCCAGACCTTTGTGTTGAACATTGTGTTGGATAATTCTTTTTGATTTCTTCTTTAATTTTTCTTCTGGGGTCTCGGATAGAGAGAGTGTATGCTCCAGCGTAGACAGGTCTTGTCACCTTTTGTGGCTGGTGGGGGAAAATAAAAGGGCAGCCACACGGGCAATTTATATGTTTAGAGAAGAATGAAGCCTTCTCTGATCGCGTTTGACATTGTTTGACGTAAATAAAGTCTCGGTACCGTATTCATGTCCTGGGCTGGCCATGGTGGTCCCGTCTAAATGCACATGCAAGACAACTCTATATAATGACTGGCCAGTGATATTCCGCCTAATCTGAGGAGAGGACCCTCCGTATTATAGCATCTCGGACGATCGGATGCAACCGAGGAGTAACAAGAGTGACATTTATCCTTGGCTGTTTCCTCGCAACTTGACTAGCAATCCAGACGATTGCCACAATGATACTATCGTCTTTCACAAGAGGGGGCGGGGGCGCGGGGCGGCGAATCGACAGCTGCTGTACCAGAATAATGTCTTCCTCCATTTTACAACATTAAACATTCAGACGACTGCACTCTTGGACGGATTCTACATGTGATGTCCGTGTGTCTGAAAATGACTGGGTCGATTGAGTGCGAGTTTGAGGAACCTGACAAAAGATGTTCACTTAGCCTAAGTATTCATTCCGTGGCAATCTACCGAAGTTTGTTGGAACACGACTATTGGCTTGATGATGGTAGTTTGACGACGACTATTATATTGCTTGTACGGATGATACATGTTCATTGAGGATTCAATGCGGACCCGGAAACGTTATTATTATGCCGGCTTAGATGTGAGGTATAATCAATATGAGTATCTTAAGATGGTTCAAAATATAGTCACTTGGGGTATTGACAAACATTTAATAGTCCTAATTTAATTATTGACCACGCAAAGTGGCTCGTATGTCCTCTACCAGCCCCTTCTGCCAGTCGTCTTGTGTCCTTGTGGGCTTCCATCCCAATCTCTTGGCCACGCTTGAAACTGTTCGCGAGTTGCCCGAGAGTCCCAGCTCCAACATATCCTCGTCAACCTCCTCCAAATATGAGGAGAATATCTTGACCCCTTCTCCTAGGCTGATACTTTCCACTTGGCGGTCCTCGATCCTGCCCTCCTCTCGACACACGTCGGCAACGGCTTGTGCAATGTCCACCCAGCTGAAGCGGCCACCTGTACTGAAGATGATACCCTTCTCCGCCCTGGGCAGGCTCGTCCCTTTCTTCTCCAATATGTCCAGGATGACGATCCGGTACAGTGCAGCAAGGTCCTCCACATGCAGGAAATCCCGGACACCTGTGCCGTCTCCCAGAACCACCGCACGCCCGTATTCCAGAACACTCCGGACATATGACGGAATCTGAACGCTCGCCTTATTGAAAAGCCCCGTGCCGCGTCCATAGATGGTAGGCGGCATCACGATCACCGTCTCGACACCCAGCGCCCGTCCCGTGTCCACGACACCCAGCTCCGTGCGCCGCTGGATATATGAGTACACCTCCTCGCGGCTCTTCTCGTACCCATAGACATCGTCCCGTTCGTCATCAAAATCTCGGTCTGGATCATCATTCTTCTTCTTCTCCTCCACCCACCGTCCCGAGATGGCCTGCTCTGCGAGATTCGAGGTGCCCGATGTGTGGACCATCCACACGTCGCGCCCCGTGACGGCTCTGCGCTGCGCGAGGCCGCGGAGGAGAGCCTGTGCTGAGGCGGCGTGGTAACCTATACCTGCGTTGATGACTATGTCGTGCTCTGACGCGACCTGCGTGGTGAGCTCGAGGTCGTCTAGGCCTGTGTACATGATGGGCTGCACGCGGGCGCCGTAGGCGGACGTTAGGAGGGTGCCGCGCCCCTGAGCCCCGCGGAGGAGGCAGGTGAAGGTGGTTTTCTCCAGAGTTGGGTGAGAGGAGGTCAGTAGATTTGTGAGAATCGTCCCGCCGATGTAGCCTGTTGCTCCTGTGAGGAGGATCTTGGGTGCAGGTGAGCTAGATGCCATATTAATGGAGTTGATGTAGGAGGAGCTTTGAGAGCACAACAAGATGCAGGCATGAAATTGAATATAGTAGAGCCAGAGACTTTCCAGACCGAGTCTGTCTCAAGGTCTATAAGCATATTTATATATATATTGAGTTCCTTCGGTGGGATCAAACCTCCATCGGTCAGATGTGCTCACTCTCCCTCGGATATAAAGATAGGCGCTACGATGCGGCCGCTCAGCTTCATTTCTCCGCTATCTCCCAGTTTCTCCTTGTTGCGTGGTGTTTTATTTAAGAAAAGAAGAACATAATAAGATATAGATCTGACCAATTATACCACTCATCAGAATTCGCTTCTTGAAGCCAATATACAAAGAAAGAGAAGCCCCAGGCGACCAAGCCCGTGTTACTAATTAATCAAGTAATTACATGATCACTTTCAGGGTTTTAGATCGGAAAGCAGTTCGATATCGCGCCCGAGGAGTCAAATGGAAATGCCAATAGCCTTTGTGGACAAGCAGGGTCAACACAAAGGAGATACATATATACATATGTATTTCACGGTGATGTATTCTTGAGGGGCGGGGGAAGGGGGAGGTTTGATTGGACTCACTTCTTCCCTGCGTCTGTCGCGCAGCAGCAACAAAAGAGTGACAGTGGCCAGCAGACGATGGCCAGCAAGACAGCCACTGCGAAGCCGATGGTTGGGCCTGATTAGTATTGAATGCAAGAACCACCCAGTCAGAAATCACTCGTCTCAGTATGAGGTATATGTGTAAATATTGTGTTCAATCTAGGAGAAGTGGCTTCAACTGATGCTTACCAACGACTTTAAAGTGGCACGGGTTGTTCACTCCCGGACCACACTGTATGCATACCGGAAAAGGCAGGCCGGTGCCGCAGTCCGCCATTCTTTTTTTTCTCTTCAGCTGGTTTCACGTCGTCGTCGTCGTCGTTGTTGATGATGATGAAGGGCCTGCCGACTACTGATATCCATGTGATGATGGGGTTGAAACCTGAGGGAAAAAAGAGATCATCCCACCGTCACGCCTTGGTCGCTGTCCATGTCTAGGCTGGTTGATGAGACTCGGACAAGGCGACAAGCATGCTTTGGGAGCATCGAATTGCCTGCTCGAAGAAAGAGAGGGCCGTTCGACGACCACCAGTGGGGGCCAGTCATGATACGATATATTACTCAGTATGTAGGTTACTAAATCAGAATTGCCCAGCCCATCATGCGCCTGGCTTTGCTAGCTCTGACTCTTCCTCTTCTTCTGCAGCTTCCTCCTCGCACCGCTGCCCTGCGAATCAAACGACGACCGCCCACTAGCTGCAGAGCTGGCGGGCTCGCTTCTCGGCACGGCGTCGTGCTGCTGTTGCCGCTGCTGTTGTTGCTGCTGCTGCTGGTCGGAAAATCCAAAGGTGCCGGCTGGGAGGATCTCAAAGTTCGCATTAACCTTCCTCTTGGATGTATTGGCGTATCTTTATTTTCCAAAATTCTCAGTCAGCGGGTCAAATTCATTCATCCTCCTATCAGATCAAGCGGCTATGCATGCATGTGGGGGAACTTACGCATCGCGGAAGCTAGAGGTCGGGCTCGGCGTGGTAGAGGAAGTTCTTGGCTGCTGCTTGTGCGGCTCCTGGAGTGCGCCTCCAGACTGCGTCCGTGTGGGAACGACTGGCCCGCTGCGGCTGCTATTGGGAGGGTATCGCTGAGCGGAGACGGCCGAGGAGGGCTCTCCACGGACCGCACCGACGCCACGGTCTCGGCTGCCTTTCCCCTCGGATGAGTTGCGACGAGGCGAGGTCCTCGGGAGAGAACTTGACCGCCTCGGTACACTATAGGGCTGGGTCTGCGCCATGCTTGCACCGTCCCTTGCTCTTGATGTCGTTGTCTCCTGTGCGGGTATCGGTGACGGGGGCGAAGGCGCCTGCGGCACCTCGACACTGGTCACGAACGATTCTGCAGACGTGTCTGGCGTGTCATTCGAGGTATCGTGCTGTCCGACATCGCGGCCTCGTCGGACGGCAAGGGCTTGTTGTTGATCAGAGACATCTCGCTGCTCAGCTCGGCGCTGGACGGGATGGTGCGGCACGGGTACCTCGGTTGCTCCGTGGGCGCTGAGCAGGCTGTTGACTCGCTGTCGGGTGGCATGGCTTCTGGCCTGGGGCGCGACCAGAGGCGTCGTCGTTGTCGTCGTCGGCGTTGCTGAGCTGTCCTGGCCAGGGTAGAAGCGCTGTGGCTTCTTAGCTTCTGCTCCTTCATGAAATTGCTGGGCGTCCAGCCTCCTGCCCTCCTGGCGTTGTCTTCGAGCCTGCTCTCGCCATGTGTCCGACGAGGCCATCTTCTTGAGACCTCGTTGGATCCTGCCCAGGGCACCCACATGGCCACCACCAGCGTGGCTGATATTGGGGTGAGCTTGTCCGTTGTTGTTGTTGTTGTTGTTGTTGTTGTTGTTGTTGTTGTTGTTGTTGTTGTTGTTGTTCTCCGCAGCAGTGGACCTGTCCCTGCCGGGCCAGCCCTCCCCGGATGGACGCTCCTCCTCCTCCAACAAGGACAGGTTCTCAAGCTTCTCTCGAGTCTGTTGTGACGGCTCCACAATCTCTCTCCTAGAGATCTTGCCGGACCGCCTGCTGGAACCCCTAGACCCCCTCCTCGCCTTCTTGCTGCCGGGAGTACCGCTACTACTGCCAAGCTCACCTGTCCCGGCGGCGGGCGAGGCCGGCGGGGGTCTGATCTTCCTCCTGGAGCTCCACTTCCTGTCGGGCGGCCTGGACGCCATGGAGGCCATCCTCGCGACCCAGACGCCCTCGACCTCGACACCACCCTCGAGGGCCTTGACCCCGAACGGGATCCCGCTCCCGAGGCGCGACCTGCGGCTGGCCGAGAGGCCTGACTTGCGCATCTGCGCGATGCGTGCTTGCTTCTCTTCGTCGAGCTGCTCGAACTTTCGCATGTGGCGGTTGGCCACCCATAGCTTGATGAGGCCGACGAAGAAGACGATGACGATGCCCATCGCGAGAACCTGTGCTTGTGAGATCAGCTGGTTGTTGTGATTGTTGTTGCTGTCCTCCTCCTCCTCCTCCTACAACCCAGCCACTCGTACTGTTTGAGAATAAGAATAGCAACGTGAGAGCTGCGATTCATCATTGGCGGCTCTCAAGTCTGAAAAAAAAAAAACCAAAAAAAAAAAAAACCAAAAAAAAAAAACGGAACCGGAACCCCAATCTCATCAATGCCCTCACGTCCGTCTGCCTGGTATCTAGCGTTTATTCTCGTGTGTCTATATTCGGCATACCGCATCGCTGTTTGGAGTTCGTCATGGAGTCCCACCCCGTTTGCCCATCCCAATGCACAGCAGAGGTAGTAGTGGTAGTACGTTGGTGAATCTCCCCGACTCCCCCGTCTGCACCAATAGATAGAGAGCATTTGCCGATCGCCAATGGAACCCCGAGAGGGAAAGAAAAAGAAAGTCCTCGTAGCACTTACAAATGTCATCTCCTCCCATAGCTGCCATGAGGTAAAGAACGTGCCGTTTGCCATATTGATGCTTCGCGACGAGCGATGGCGACTTGCAACAAGTCCTTCTCTTCGCGGCCCACGGTCGTGATGAACCGCCGTCGCAGGGCAGCCCAACACATTCACGTGGTGTGTGTGTGTGTGTGTATGTATGTATCACAGGCTCGTGGTATTGTGGGAACAAGAAGAAAAGAAAAAAAGAGAGAAAAAGAAACGAAAGGGAAGGGGGGACTGTTGGAGGGGAAAAGGGAGAGCGAGGGAAGGATCGTTGCTGCTGCTGCTGCTGCTACTACTGCTGCTGCCGGTGGAAAATAAATGGTCTGTAAAGCGAGCGAGATCTGCTGTCACATCATGGATCCCGGCCTGCCGATGGACCTGCAGCAGACCACTGCACCACCCCAGCACCTGCAGATACGACCAACAAATGGGAAAGTGATGCAGCCACTCGGCTTCGGGTGCAGTGAATACTTACCAGGGGGGGCCGTGGTCGACAGCGAGTGACAAGGGAGGACAGGGTGAGATCATTTCCCGAGGTCGGCGCGGGCGAGAAAGAAGAAGGAAAAAGGTCTGTGTGAGACAAGTGTCACGGCTATTGATTGATTTTTCTTAAGTGAGGATACAGCTGAGATCGAAGGGGCGAGAGGAGGAGGAAAAAGGGACAGGAAAAATCAGAATAAGAAAAAATGGTGGCACACTCAACCCAAGTGAGGCCAAGCTGAGCGACCAACAAACACCAACTTGTCCGTGAGAGCAAACCCACAGCATGGTTTTTGTGGTGCTGGATGACAGCGGTGTTCGTCTGATACGATGCGTACTTCATGCAGTCTGCCCCAGATTCTCCACTGGGCTCTCGTCCGCTGACAGCAAATCAAGGCAGCTCAGCCCGGACAGCAGCAAACGCGCGCCAACGGTGTACCGGCGGGCTGACAATTCGGAACATCGGCAGCATGTGTTTTCTTTTTTGGGGTTTCTGCCATCGTCCGATGCAACTCAACCCCTGGTAAAGTAAGAGATCTGATCGTCACTCTCCACCCCTCCCCCCCAGAATCATCTCATAAACAAACAAGAGTAGTCTGAGAGTTTTCAGCATAAATTGGACATCCAAATATATCCCATCTCTCTGCCTTCTGTAGTGTATCCTGCAGTCCAGATCAACCCGGTATAAACACCAATTTTGATCCATTTTAGAAAAAGACAATTGCACACCTTTTTTTTTATTTTATTTTTTTATGTTTCTCCTTTCCCGACCGAGCCCAATTCTTTTTCTTTTTCCCCTTTTTACCGTGTTTGATGATGCAAAGTAGCTGGCCGTGCAGGGAGGGGAAGAGCCCCGGGTATCTTCTCTTTTGTTCCCCTAGATGACACACGCCACGTTCATTTTAGGGCGCGTATTTGTTGTGTGACGGATGTGTCACCTAGCCCTCAGTAAAGGCCTCCTTCCGGGCCTGCTGATGGCTGCTGTCGGTAGGGCGATTGGCAACAAGGCGCTGCACGTACAACGTCACAAGTCAACACACAAGAAAGAAGAGAAGGAGGGGGGAGAATACTGGAAAGCACCACAGGGTAGAAAGTGGCTGGGAGGACTCACCACCAAGTTTCGCAACAGACATGCGACCGTCACCTTGCCGACCGAGGGAACGTACAGGGCAGCCTTCTCCTTGACTGCCGGGCCATCAAAGTTGCGGTACGAGGAGAAATTGATGCACGCGGTGCCATCACGGAGTAGGTCCGTGGGCACCTTGTAGCTCTCCACGGGCACACCAGAGATGACCACGTCGCTGATGGGCAGGACATCCTTGAGCTCCCAGTCCTTCTTGTCCTCGACCTGGTGTCGGTGGTTCTTGATGCCCTTGCCGCGTGTGTACAGCTGCACGCCCGTGACATCGACCGAGTATACGTTGGCGCCATCATTGGCCAGGAGCGCGGCGAGCGGGCGGCCGATGACTTCGGAGCGGTTGATGACGGTGATGGTCTTTCCGTACAGCCTGTTGCCCTCTGAGAGGATGGGGTTGTAGATGTGCAGGTGCTCGAGGATCTTGAGGATGGCGAGCGGCGTGCAGGGCAGGATCGACTTCTTGAGGTTGGCAGGAGGGTCGAGGTAGCGCTCGTTGTGGTACATGTTGGACAGGTGCCGGAAGCAGAGACCCTCGACGTCCTTCTCCAGCGCCACCGTCTCCTTGATATAGTTGTCCTGCGACACATTCTCGGGCCAGATGGGGTAGTAGACGATGATGCCGTCGACGTTGCTGTCTTGATTGGCAAGGCGCACTTCCTCCTCTAGGGCTTCTTTGTCGACTCGTCGCAGGTCGAAGGCGAAGCCACTGTTATGGGGGTGTGTGCATCCGTTGTCAGCGACCTCGATTCTCGACCTCGACTGGTGGCCAGGCTTCTCTTCCCTGCTGCAGCAATGGTCGGCGTCAGGGGGTGGCTTGGCCACTTACTTTTCCTCGCACGTCTTTTGTGACCACTCGGCATACTTGACAGCAGCTGGGTCATCGTTTGCTAGGAAGGCAGCCAGACGAGGCTTGCCATTGCCGATGGACCGCAGAGTTTCCTGAACCTCCTCAAGCAGGCGCCTCGCAATGGAGTCTGCAAGTATGACCTTGCAGGTCTTTGGTGCGGTAGCCATGATTTTTGACCGTGTTGTTGGTATCAATGGGCTCAGCGCTCAGGAGGGGGGGGGGGTAAGGAGACTGGGGAAGAGTCTAGTCGAGGTGGTGAGGGCGCCACACGGTGGGATAGGAAATCTAAGCTGAGAAGCAACTCGTGAGTCAATTATATGTATTCAAATACTCTGCGACAGAATCTGGAGGCCGCACGCCCGCCTGCCCCCCCCCCCCCACCCACCAATGCTGAACCTCTGAGAGGCCTTCAATTCCTGATCAAGTGGATTCTCTTACACAAGAGGAACTGTGTAGTCGAGGCTAAGCTGTGAATAGCCTCCCCCTCCAAGCAGATGCTCTGTACAGTAGACAAAAATCCACTCGATGATGGGCCCCAAGGTTTCTGGTGTATCTTGGTGATCTGAACTGGGAGGTCTTCAAAGTTCTTGGCTTACCTGTTGCAAAGAATGGACCCAATCTGCCCAAGTGAAGTAATCAGGAGTGAGGGAGGCTCGGAAAAGACAGGCTTGGTATACGAGGAAAATTCATTCCATTGGTTCGGTGCAATATTCACCCTTATGCCCCCATGGAGTTTGGGTCTAAAGGGTCCTTGAAAAAAAAAAAAAAGAATTTGGCCGTACTGCCCCTCGCAAGCCAGAATAATTATTCCGCAGAAGTTGAGTCAGGAACTACTTTTGCTTCTTATCGGCTCCGATAACAGGAGCAGACTCCTAAAAATTGCTAGGTTCCTAACTACCCCTCCATCCCCAAGAGTGATAGCGCTTCTCTCTAGCACCTTCCAGGGCCGCATACCCACCATGAGCCCTGGGTATAGAGACCTGACCGCCTACGCTATAGGGAGTCCAGCACTCTTTCCTACGCTAGACATCCCACCCTCAGAACGGCAATATTTGCCCCATATTCAATCTCTCTACATCAACATCAACAACCTTGGAGACTCAGCTCCCAACTCGTCAGCGATCACAGTCTTACAATTCTCTCTTTTCCGATTATCCCATTCTGATAGCAACTGAGAGCTCTACCCTTGTGGCTCTCCATCCCTGGTGTGCCGCCAACCTCGGCGCACATACACACGGATCAAGATGCCGCTATATCTAGAAACCCTTGCCGAGCGCTATGTCGAGCAGGATGGCCTGTCAGCTGAGGAGCAAGACAAGATCATTGCAGATGCCTCTGACTGTAAGTCATACTTCCCTCACATGCCCTATAGGATTGAGTCTAAACTGTACAAAGATGTCAGGTTTGGCTGGAAGCACCATCGCAGCAATCCTCAATCACCAGCCACTCAGTTGGCCATGTCAATACATCGTTGGGCATCTCCCATGAATGATGACGACAATGACAGTGAGGCAGGCGTGGCTTCAGACTTAGGAAGCATCGAGAAGACTGCAAGAGGTAAGCCTTTTGTGCACATAGGCTTCTGCCCATGACATCCAGGCTCGCTGCTGACAACAAATGGCAGCACACAAATTCATATCTCGGACCCTGACTACTCTGCCCAAGGCGACACTACAAGTACGAGAAGGTAAGCTCACCTTTGGAAAATACAGGGAAGTGATATTTTCTAACAGCACACATAGTCAAATTATTTGTGAACTTTTTCAAATCCATGTATCAACTTCAGGGTGCCAGTATACCAGCTGCGACAGAAGCCCTGATCGGTCTGGTCTGGATGGACAACTTCGACCTCTCTTTGACTGAGGATCTTCTCTCCACCATCGGCTCTATGGACCCAGAGAATTATACCAAACAACTTACAAAGACACGGTCAGAGATTCTGCAGCTACTGAAATTACTTCTCACTGGAAAGTGCGGGACCTATCTTCAGAGGCGTTACCAGGGGAGCGAGCACCTCCTTCAGGTTTTAGACCTTGCTGGAAAGGAGAGGGACCCTTCCAACCTCCTGCACTGGTTCCGCGATCTGAACTCTATACTCAAACAGAGCGTTTTATCGACAGAAGTTGCGGACGCAGCTTTCGCGTCATTCTCTCCTTTCTTTCCCATCTCTATCCGCAGGTCGACTGCGGCCGGCCCCGAGGTCACCGAGCAGCAGTTGAAGGATGCCTTGAACTCTTGTTTTTCTTCGAATGGGCGTCTCGCCCACCGCACAGTTCCCTTCCTTGTGGAGAAGCTCGACGGCGGAGCGAGTCTCACTGCTGCAGCCAAGGTGAGTTTCCTCCAGAGCAGATAACACCACACTTGATCTGTTCCAGCAATCCCAATCTTCCCAATGTCGTTTAGATCTTTTATTTGGTCCTCTACCCTCTATGTTGATACTGATATGCCAATAGCTTGATATTCTCCGAACCATCAAGGCATGTGTCGAGGGCTACGAGCCCATCGAGACGTACGTTCTGCCTTATCTTGCCCAGATCTGGTCCTCGCTCAAGTATGAGGTCAGAAATGGCGAGGTACCAGAGGCTATTCAGGAAACACTGTTAGTCTTTGAGATGTCCACAAGGCGCCTTGCGCTTCAGGGTGCTTCCGTTCATCTGAAGGATTTCGTCGACACCGTCTGGAACGACTGCGCTGAGGACTTTTTCGAGAATCCAACCTACACCGAACGGCTTGGCTCAATTCTTGTCAGTGTGGCACGAGCACATCTCGAGCCTTTCCGACAGATCAGTCCGCGTATCGTCGATGCTATCCATCGTGGTATCACTCAGCCGAAATCACCTACACACACGAAAACCCTCCTGCTGATCCTCAACAACCTCCTTCGTGCTCGTCGCCAGTTATTAACTCCACCATCAACTCGTCCAGAAAAGCAGGACGAGGGGTTGTTGACGATAGCCCGTGACATTTATCTCAGCAAGCTGAAGGAGAATGCGGTGGACGATCCAAACAGGGAGCAAGTCGAGGTCGCCAAGGAGACTCTGGACGGACTCGCCCAAATCGTGCAGCAGCAGTGCCCTATAGACACCGAAAGTGATGATGTGTCTAGCTGGAACAAGGCCATGCTCGAAGAGATTTGTTCAGCCTTGGCATTTCGCTACATGAACGATTTCGGTATCCGCCCTGCAGCTCCTTCAGACTCATACAAAGCCATCGAAACTGCAGCTGGCGCTGCTCTTAGGATGACAGTCAAGTTCTACCCAGAGGGCTATGCCAATATAGTCTCCGGCCTGCTCCATGAAATTGGCAAGAGGAACTGGACAGGAACACCTCCCGAGCGATCCTTCACGGCCCTTCAAAATTCGTGTATTAAAGCTGCGTTCATCGGTTGCACGATTACACCTGATGTTAGATCAGCAGGTTTGGTCAATTTCAGCATCTTTGCTGGTAGCATGCTGAAATTGCTGGGCATATTCTCCACCTCGAGGGTCAATGTCAAAGCCTCCTTCTGGGTCATTCATGCGCTGACCGCAGGCGTCCTTGGCTTCATGCAGACCCCAGAAGTACAGCGCGAGATCCTCGGCGATTCCGTCCTGTGGGAAGCAGCATGGAGCCTCGCGTCAGTTGAGGATGCCGTCAAGGATATACTGCCGATCTTCCCGAATCTCGTTGCAGGGCAATCCTCCCAGTTTGATCCTTCTCTGGTTGTTCAACTATTGGCGAAGGCGCCCACGTCGCAGGACGTCGCCTTCGTGGTCTCGTTTCTCCAGCTGAGTGTCTACATCGTGATCCAATTGTATCAGACCGCCACCGAGGAAAGGGAGGATGGCACCGAAGGCGCTCATCTCCATCTCAGTGAACACCTGAGCCTCACCGCCGGCGGAGTCGACCTTCAAGTCGGCTCTTTGGAGTCTCAGGAGCTCTGGAGGAACAGATATCTTGAGGCGGTGGGTAACATTGGTCACATCGTACTTGTTGACCTGGGTCTGCCCGCCCAGCAGGCCTTGAATTTAGGTCAGCAGATCGTGGCATGTTTCCGTCCTCTGCGCTCTGGCCACGAGGGCCTCCTCCCCTGGGAGTACCACGCCGACGGTGTGATTGCAACAATGTCTCGTGGCGTCGCCTGTGCAGTTCGCCCCCAGATTGTACTGGATCTGGTAAGAAAGCCCAAAGGATTCCAAAGTGTGTTGTTTGATACTGACAACACTGCTCTGGACAGGGTGAAGATATTCACGACTTGCTAGTCGGTGATTTCGGGTCGATCTCGCAGCTTCCGTCCCATGTGCTCCTGGCAAGGGATCAGATCACCTATGAGCTTGCCAACAAATACAACCCCCAGTTGCTAAATTCAGAAATCCAAGGGGACAAGGGGCCTGAAGCTTGGGTCAGGGTGCTGGCCGAGATCCAGAATACCTTGTGCGATGCAAGCGATATGGCTAATATACCTTTCGACAAGTTCTCCCGTATTATTTACGTGCTTACCGGAGCGCTCAGACGTGGTGATCCGTTCATCGGGAAGGATCTGTACACGGCGATCAGCCGCGCGGCGGTGAATGGTGGCCCTCGGCGGGGGAAATACATGGCGCGGACTCTCCAGCTGCTCTTTCTGGTTCCTGATGAGCTTCCTGCAGGACGCCATGACCATGCCGCAAAGAAGCGTCTCTTCCAACAGCGGCTATATTATCAGAGCATCTGCCCGGCTCTAGAGCTCGCATACCCGCTGAGCCCGGAAGGGTGGGAATCTGTCACGTACGCGGTCTACGTGCTCCATGCCGTTAAGAACCTCACGTTGAAGCAGTACGAGGAAAACAGAGCTGAGATTCTCCGGATTGCTCTCGCGGCAATGCAGAAGGCAGAAGATCCTTCCGACATCAACGCTGCTTGTGCAGTCGTCCTCCAGTTATGCAACGGTCCCATCCGTGATCACGTCTCTACCATCATTGGCGCCTGCATACGCGTCTACCAAAAGGGGCTGGACATCAATCCGACGAGCGATGCGGTTGCGAATCCTTGGAAGCAAGAGCCGCTCAAGGACCTCAAGCCGCGGCTCGTGCACAAGATTGAGCCGATCGAGGTCCGCAAGAAATCGATCCAGCTACTACGCCTGCTGCCGGCTCGACTCGAAGAGATGGTGCTCCGACCCCATGCCAACGTTGTGTTGATGCATCTGGCAACTGTCTACGCTGACAAGTCCAGAGAGGTCCGTCAGCTGGCACAGGGAGCAAAGAATGAATGGACCAAGGTCGGGGAGTAACGGACTTGACGGCAAATTGTGTGAGAAGATGATGATCTCACGGCTAGTGTGGTGCTATCAAAGGATCTCTGTTTATACTTATCTGATCCAACACTTCTCAAGCGTCTGTACTATTCAATTTTTGTTCTGGTTCTTTTGTGGAGCTACCGTGAGCGTGGTGAAAAGAGAAAAGGGAGGTTAATCCCCCCGGGAGGGGGGGGGCTCAGCGGACAAGTTCATCATACTAGGTATCCGGTTTTTGAAAGTTCAATGGTGTTTGCGATCAGGCTTTCAGGCAGGACCATAGCGGCAGTTCCGGATGTCGCAGGGCATAGAGTGGTAGGGAAAGCTTTCCCGATCGTTTCGATCCTGTCCTATCCTAGATGGGAGGTGATCTCAACAACAGTGGTGTGCCCTCTGAAGCTGCGACCTGATCTTCCGCCAGCTGGCCGCTCACTTGGGACATTCACGAAATGGTCCGCCCACTCGAGGACCGCAATGCTGTTTAGTGTTGGGGGTTTAGCCGCTTTCTGACGACAGATACTCGGACGTGCGGCGAGAGCGTATAACATAGCATAAGGATAGGCAAACAATGAAATTGAGAAAAAGATATACGACAAATCGCGTGCTTTTGGGAGACTGACTGACTGGTCTTTCAACCGAGATATAGCGAGAACGGTCGAACGCTTCTGAAGACATCAACAATAGTATGGATGGGTATCTATGGCTTCATTATTGACGCAGTGGAAGCTCCTCTTTGAACTATCAGAAGATTGATGCAGGGACGTCTCTTTTCGCCCTCCCGTAGACTGGGGAAGCCTTTCACAATGAAACAATCCGCTTGAGCGACAAAAGACGACACCCAATTTTGTTTTTTTCCTCTCAACTCCCAGCTCCTAGAAGCACAGCCAGATGTCATAACACACTACATTTACGCCTTTCTCCTCTTTCCGCCCTTCTTTGCTGCAGACCCTGTTGACTCCGCCGACGCCTCACCAGAGATGATAGCCTGCAGGTCCTCAGCAGTAAAATCTTCTGACACAGCTGGCTCGGATGCAGCAAGCGCCCTCTTGGGGTCCGCCTGACCCACAATGGAGATGTTGGAGGCGAGCATGACCTGGAAAGGGGTGGCAACAAAGTGGCCCTTCTCATCGAACCACTCAGTGAAGGAGCGGCTGAGGGTAAACGTCTGGGGCTTGCCGGATTTGGGCGTGACGGTTATGGTGAGGTTGTAGATCGGGATGTTCTTCTTAGCAGAGGTTGCTATTTCGATCTGAGGAGAGGCAAAGGTATGATGGTCAGCTTATGCCTGGTTCATGTAAAAGTGTGTCCTTTTGCTTGAAGCGACATTCTGTCGAGAACAATTCGTGGGCCACCAGAGAGAGAGCCTCCGAGAAGAAGACAAGGTGGGAGAGTATTAACATACCACATCTCCACTAGGCGCAGTTCCCACATAGACAACATTGGCCTCCTTCAGCCATATCCAGAGTGTTAGGGCCAAGTTCAGTATCGAGTAGACCACCACTGCGGCAGCCGTGTAGTATTTTGTGTTCTCGAAGCCAAACTTGTAGTCCCAGAGGAAGCAGGCGGCGCTGAGGAGGAAGGCTGCGTAGCCTAATCCCAGTCGTACATCGGTCAGGGTATGGGACTGCTTAAACTTGAGAGAGTTGAGATAGTTAGGGAGGGCGTCGTCGGAGGTGTTCTTGAGGTCTGTGTGAGAGAGGATCTTAGTTAAACTGCCATTTTGTGAGGATGATTGGGATGGGAGGGCAGTTTTACCAGCAAGGTTGTAGAGTGTAATCTTCTCCTTGGAGACTGCCATGACTGGAATATCTTCTCAGGCTTCCCCTTGGAATTTCAAAATGTCTGAAATGCGCAGGTAATCTGGAGGAAGCTGGGGGAAGACTTGGGAAGTTTACAATGTTTCCTAGCATGAAGTTGGTTGCGCCGATCTGTCATCAAGGGTCTCTCTTAGAGGGAAGCTGCAGTGCCTGCCCAGTAATACAGCCATTCCTTCAGGGGTCTTAGCTCCAGCAGCTGCAACCAAAGGTGAGCTCCAACGGCAGGGGCCCCACTGGTGAGCCGCAAACACCACCACTGCAACACACTTCAGAAATCGGGGGCTCGGGACAGCTTTGGATATCTCAGAACTACTTTCAGGACAGCAACAGACACAGACCGCACACCATGGCCCAAGTCCCAGTGCAGACGATCCATAGGGATCCCCAGTTACTGTGAGCTCCATACGACGCAGGGTGATCTCCAACGTCAAATCTTGAGCTAATAGTTCTCCATAGCTACTGGATCCTCCTCCCCATCACGGTGGTCATGGTATAATACATCATTCCTCTCCTCCTGCAACCCATCAGGCCTCACATGTACACTGACAACCCTCCTCTCGCTCTCGCTTTCAGGTTCTTACCGGCATCCTCCGGCACTATGTCACCGTTATGCTCGCGACTCCCCCGAAGGCTCTCGACCAGAAGGCCCAGCGCGAGCAGCGCTCCCTCCTGCATGGCATCAACGTGCGGTCCAACTTCCATGTGCTTTCGAAGAGATCTTTCAACGTCCGCCGCGATGCGCTTACGGCAGCCTACGAGTCCGGCGCGTACCTCAAGGCGCCCGAGAACAGGGGCCAGGCGCCGCCGAACCCCATGACGGACCCCAATGCCATGGAGGGCATGATGGGTGCCATGAAGGGACAGATGGCCATGATCATCCCGAACACGCTTATAATGAGCTGGATCAATGCGTTCTTTAGCGGCTACGTGATCAGTAGGTGCAGAGATGACCACAAGCGGGAGGCATGTTAAAGAGTGTGCAGCGCTGACGAGACAAATCTGCCCAGTGAAATTGCCGTTCCCCCTCACTATCAAGTTCAAGAGCATGCTCCAGGCCGGCGTGGCCACCAAAGACATGGACCCCAGGTGGATGTCTAGCATTTCGTGGTATTTCTTGTGTATCTTTGGACTACAACCCGTGTTCAACTTCATTCTTGGTAGTGACAATGGTATGTATTCTCCCTCCCCCGTCCCTTCTCGGCGTGGAGATGCTCTTCTCGTCGTTTATTCCGAGCTGATGACTCTTCTTCTGCCAGCTGCCAACCAGATGTCCCAGCAGATGGGCCAGATGGGCCCTCAACAGCAGCAGATGTTTGGCCCTGGCGTGGATCCGGACAAGCAGTTCCTGGGCGAGGCCGAGAATCTTGCCGTCATTGAGCATTATTCCGTCCTTGATCATGTAGAGGACCGGCTGCTCGAGGGCATCTGGGCTTGATGAGACCCGCCAGGAGCTTTTGGCGGAGACGGGAAGAGGGCGCCTCGTTCCCGGGCTGTAGACATATAGATTCGTACAGACCATCTCCGATGTGATGATGGTAATTGGAACAAAACTCTCTCAGAGCTCCCACCACAGCGTGCACCCCAGGCCTTGCGCCTTCATGCTCCCCTTCACAACGTAGGGCGGAAGTCTCACCTCCTGTGGGGCCTCCTCACCGGGGGCGATGGATGGCTTTGTGGGGGTCTGATCATTCCACTCCTCGCCGGTGACAGCCAGGCGGACAGTCTCGTGGATATCCCAGTAGAGAGGACCATTTTCGCTTTCCCAGACCCAGAGCTGCTCGTTGTGGTCGTACTGACAGCCCTCGGGCAGCTCCTCCGCCTCGACGAAGATGTCGTCGAAGAAATCAGTGCGGACTGAAGTACAAAGGGTTAGTCTCCGGGCCCTATCTCATGATTCACATGGGGTTTACTCGAGTACGAACCGTGGATGCCGTCGGGCGAACACCTGCTGATACGGCCCATGATGACCTCACCCTTGAAGGGCCGGAAGACAACGAGGCGGAACTCGGCTATAATAAGGAGAAGGAGAAGAAAAATGAACTTGATTAGTGCTTTAATTCTCAAAACAGAATATCATCGCCACAGGGTTGAAATACCATTCACATTTGCGGTTCCGGTGCCATGACCAATCAGGCCTTCAGAGGCCCACAGCAGGTCATAAAGGCAGACACAGAGACCAATCTTCTGGATCACCTATTCTCAAACAGTCAATTATGGATCATATTTCCCCAAAGACCTCCCTGTCATAGGCTGGTTGCACACCTTGTTGGCATACTTAGCATTGATGTTGTCCTCAATAGCCTGCATACTCTTCTTGTGAAAATCCTGAGGGGTGATCTGGACCAGATCTGCAATTTTTGTCTGAAGTACAAGTCAGTATGGACACACAAAAGAAGTACACAACGATAAAGGGGGGGTTGTATGCATACTAAGATGAACATCTTTGGTCTGGTGATTTGACCGGAAGGTAAGTGCTTTTGAGTCTTGAGCAGGATCTGAGTTCAAGTTCGAAAAAGATGGGTGATTTTGGGCCGATGACGGGACACTACTGGCATCCTCTGAAAGAGACTGGTGCGCCAGAGCACAGTCTTGATGATCTCAGCTCACAGGATTTCTTTTCAGAAAGAAACCGACTGGCCAGCCTCCTCCATTAAGCAATTGCAGTCAAGTGGTTTTCGTTCAGCACTTGGGCGAGGTCCATTCACTAAGAAGAACTGTGCTAGCGTCCCTAGGCTTTCAGGCTGGAACCCAGACCTGCACTTGGGGGTGATTCAGTTCCTGCACGGACCAACCAGAGGTCGCTCCTCCACTGTTACATAAGTTGGGTTCCAGTGGAAAGCTTGCATTGGGTTGGGTGTACAGGCCTGGGCTCAGCTTCACACACTCTCCCTTGAATTCCCATCGACCAAACTCCTCCTACCAACCACCCACCACCACCATTCTTCACCTTTGTCCCTGCGGTTGAAGCTCCTTGACAACCTCCATTCCTCTCGACAAGTGTTGTTATTCACCAGAGGACTTGTTTGAATCACATTTTTCTCTTTGGTCGTTCAGGCCCAACCTGTTCACTGGTCTGTTTTATTGGTTTTCTTGCTTCTCCTTCTCTTCACATCCTCCTCACCTGTGCTGTCGATTCTGCTCTGGTCATCGACATTCACTCCCAAGGTCCACCTGCCTCTTGACAACTTCTCCATCTAGGAACCTTCCTTCGAGGAGTCATCGGGCAGACACGACTCCCACTAGTTGACGAACCCAAGACACCTTGACGACAACATGACCTACGGCTACGGCCCCCCTCCTCCTCCACCACCCACTGCACCTCCGAGCTATGGCTACCCACAATATATGCAATACCAGAACACAGGTCGGGGCGGACATGCTGGCAGGGGAGGTAGAGGAGGAGGACAACACAACTCGCAGCCAGGGGGGAGACCTGATTACCACACGCCGACCCCATATGGCTATCCTCAACAGCCACCACAGCAACCTCCTCAACACCAGCCTCAGCCGTACGCTCCTCAGCATGGTGGCCAGTATCCTCCTGCCCAGCACGCACAGGCAGGCCCGGGTGGCTACCCTCAACACCAGCAACAGTGGCCTGATCAGGGGCAGCCTCAACACCCACACCACCCTGGCCAGCATGCTCTGCCTGCACAGAACTACCACCCTAACTACGCTCAACACATATACCAACAGCAACCTCCATATGGTCCCCAGCAGCAGCAACCACAGCAGCCGCAGCAGCAGCAGCAGGGCCAGCAGCCTGGTTATGGGACAGCACCGCCTCCGCAGCAGCCGTATGGACAGTCACATCCTCCTCCACAACAGCCAAGTGGTCCTCCGCAGCAATGGGGCCCTCCCGCACCCTCGCATTCTCCCCCGACCCAACCCCACCAGCAGCAATATGGTGCCGCAAGAGGCCGAGGAGGACACCACGGGCAGCCAAAGGCTCAGCAGATGGGGCCGCCCATTCGCATGGGGTTTGACAGCGGTCCGCCGAGGGATCCCAATGCTCCAGTGAGCACTGGCTACCCACCGCAGCCATATCCTCCTCATCAGGGACCCGGTCCCTACCCCCCAGCACCCTATCAGGGCTATCCCCCGGCTGCGGTGGCTGGTCCCCCTCACCACTACGATGGTCAGCATCAGCAGAATGGCCGTCACCACGGCCGTGGGGGCTTTCATAATAACAACTTCAAGCAGCGTTCTGGGCACCATGACAACAAGAACCGTCATCACAACCATAATCACAGCAGCAGCAACAACAACAGCAATAACAATAACCGCAAGTCAGGTGGCGGGCCGGCCACACCTCAGACGCACCATCAGAAGCCTGATGCTGCCTCTGCTGGCAAGAAGAAGAAGCGCAAGACCAATACTCTCGGTCTGACGCCAGGCGACGAGTCTGATGATGATTTCGACGAAGAGGCCAAGCTTAGCGAGCTGATTGGCGCTGATGCCCCGGAGTAGGTTTCCTTGCGTCTATGCAGGTGTATATTTATATGTACACATATGTATATGTTCCAGATCGCTGACGGCCCCGGACACAGACCCTCAGACATCACAGCGTGGATCGCGGAACGCAAGCGCAACTTCCCCACCAAGACTCGCGTCAAGGCCAAGCTGGCCGTGGAGAAGGAGGGAGAGGCTAAAGACGAGCGTGCTCTGGCTCTTGAGAAAGAGCAGCAGAGGGCCGACAAGCTGCGCCGTGAGCTGGAGAAAGTGGAATCCAGCCTGAAGCGGAAGCGCGAGCAGCAGGATGCCGGCGACGAGATGCGCGATGTCGCTGCAAGTTCCTCGATGTCGCCATCAGTCAAGTCCGAGAACGAGAAACCCGAGTCCATGTCCACTAAACCAGACCCTAATGCCAACCTCCCACCACCTCCGAAGAAAGCCGACCCTACCAAGCATTGCAAATATTACTCTACTGGAGGCACATGTGGCAAGAAGGGCAAGTGCCGCTTCGTCCACGACGCTGAGGTCCGAGAGGCTGCACTCAAGGAGAGAGAGATGAACGGGGGACGAATGACCTTGCAGCAACGGCTGGCCCTCAACGACAAGGACCAGCAGGACATGACCATCGTCAAGGCCATCAAGTACCTCCAGGAGAAAGGCCTGATGGAGCCAAAGTCCAAGCCCGCGAACAATGGTGTGACCAATGGTCATACTGCCCCTCTTGTCACCAAGTCGTCCCTGCCTCCTCCGCCCGCCAGCGGTCTTCCACCTCAGCCGCCTCCCAGTGTCGTGTCGCCGCCAACGGTCCGCTACCAAGGATGGAACCTGAGTGGGTTTGGAAACACAGGTGTTCAGAGCGACTAAGAGCCGGCATCTGGCATGGGCAGATTTTTCTTTTTGCAGCGCTTCAGAGAGTGTCCAGCATACGCAGAAGATTATTATTCTTGGCACCTCCCCGGCAGTGGTTGCGCTTCGTGGGCGCAGTCTGTTTGTCTTGAGAGGCACCTGCGAAGGTGCCATTCGGCACACGCCTGCCCACAACTTATTCTTCTTGTTCATCAAGACTTTTTGATGCACAGTTTCTTGCTCTTCATGGCCTGTTTGGCCGAATGACACCCTATCAAGTACAACTTCCAACCTCTCTGTTTTGACCAATTGCCACCATGCTGTGGCCAACCCTCCTGCACGAATTTTGTTCACGACCAAACCGAGGAGAGAGTCTTGACAGTGTCAGACAGGCGTTTCGCGGCTGCAGCTTCTAATTCCCCATTCATTAAGTCGGGTACGTTCCGTTGCGAGTCCAAGTTTCTGAAATCTTCCAGCCGGAGTCGGGTATGGTCAGAATATGACTTTTAATGGAAGGGACGTCAGGGAGATTGGGAAAGTCAACATATACAATGTGGACAGGATAGACAAACACTAATACCCTCATGGCTTTTGATATCTTTGTGAGCCTCTAATGAATGGTTTGGAATGGTTTGTTCTCCTTATATAGACTGGTGAAAAGGGGGGGGGGGGGTTTAGAGGGTTCCTTCTCCTTCTTCTTTTCGAGTTGGGCAACTATTGTAGTATATACCTCAACTTTTCCTCATCTCTTTGTCAGTGACCGATGATGAAAACAGGGTAACTCACCCTCCTACTGCTATCTCAATTCAGGCTACACAGGTGTCAGCCGGTACTCTTTTGGCCGCTAGGTCTTTTGAGCAGGCTAGGGACCATCATAAAGGTGTAGCTTGTGAGATTTGTTACCTCGTTTGTCAAGAGAATAATCAATAGCTGATATCACAGACAAGTCAGTGTGGCACCACCACACTCACAATAGATACCAGACTCTACAAAGCATAAGTGGGGAATATTTTTGGGTTGTGAAGCAATTATCATTCATCTTTATAGTAGACATCTACTAACAAAGACCAGCCGTTGGTCAATCTAACATGACCAGGGTCTTCTGATGAACCGCCCAGCACAAAGATCATCAAGTGTCTGATACTGGCGGCGGTTCTCCTATCGGTATCTTTTTGAGACCAAACAATGCATGTAGAAATGCAGAAAAAAGAAGGATAAGAATCGAAAGAAACAAAAAGTAGGTAAACGCCCACCGCTATGCTGACCATGAAAAACCTGGTTCGTCCTCCTTTGAGACCGTGAACACCGTTCTGTCGTACCGTGGGAAAGGTTGATCGCTTTCTTTCCCAGAACGCCGATCCTTGGCCGAACCTTGAAAAAGGAAGGGGAAAAAGAAAAGAGACAAGTGAAGGTGAGAATCCAGCGAGGTTGTGTGATGGTGGTGTGCATTGTGTAGAACGCATGTTGTCGTGCTTTGGAAAATGAAGCCAGGGCAAGACTCTTGCGAGGCTTAGGAAAAAGGTCCAAATCATGCCCTCTTTAGCGCCTGTGGTGAAGAGCAGCCCTCTTGCGAGCCTCTTTCTCACGCTTTCGCTTCTCCAGGAGAGCTTCCTCACGAGCGTCCTCAAGCCTGGCCAGCTTGGCGGCCGCAGCCTCCTCATCCTCCACATCAGAGTATCCGGCTTCCATATCCGAGTCGTCGTCTTCTTCGGCGTACCGGTAGCGCGAGCCGTAACCATAGCCATCATCCTCTTCCTCTTCGTCATCGACGACAAAGTCGTCCATGTCCTCGTCGTAGTCTTCATCTCGCTGACGTCGTGGCTTGGAGAACATACCCATCGGATTGGGCCGTCTGCTGCCACCATCGCGATCGCGGTCACGGCCAAGGCCAGAGCCAGATACACCACCAGATCGTGAAGAGCCAGGCTTGGCCTTGCTCGGAGGTGGGCGGGCAGACCCGAGGTAGCCCGTGGTAACGGCAGCCTTCTTGGGCTTTCTTTCTTCTACTATGGCAGCCTTGCCGACTTTTCCCGTCACGGGCTTCTGTACTGCTCCTCTGCTTCGGTCGAGATGCCCGTTATTACTGCGCTGCAGGCTGTTTGCTCCATTTCTGCCCGGAAGCCCAGCAGCACCTGGCTTCATTCCCGGCCTAAGCCCCTTCTTTGCGGCGCGTAGCTCCTCTGCAGCAGCCTCCTCCCGTTCCTTCCGGGTGGGCACCCTCTCGGTAGCTTTGTGCTGGATCTTTCCTATAGCCTGCAACTTTTGCTGCTGAGCAGCGGCCCGGGCCTTGATTTCGGCGATGGACCCCTTCTTGGGTACCTTGGCGGGAGGGTCTGAGGTGGCCGCTTGACCTGCAGCTGCCACAACCCCCGGGCGCTTCGCAAGTGACGAGGCCGCAGGCGGGATGCTTCGAGCACTGCCTGAAAAGGAGGCAGATGTTGGCGAGGGTCTGCCATTTTGCGCTAGGGGCGGTCTCTTGGAGGTGGAGGAGGAAGGTCTATCGGCAAGAGATCTTGATCCGGTATTCGATGATGGTCTGGCCGAACCGGTGTAACCGGTTGTTGGTCGCTCAGCAGGGCGTGATATCTTGGCAGGTTCACCGTTTGGCTTGGAGGAGCCAGTGGTGGGAGTCGAAGTGGGGACAGTCCTAGGGGCTTTCACGGCAGCACCCTTCGTATCTGCATCGGCCTTCCTCTTGGCTGGCGTTCCATTCGTTGGTCGTGGTGGCGTCCTTGTTGTTGATGATGTTGCGGGGGCTTTGGGCGTCTCGCCCGTGATGGAGGCGAGCAGCTGGCCGATCTGCACGGAGAGGATAGGGAGGGGGACGAGATCAGTCCACGATGCTCACGGGTAGATATAACCTGGACGAGGTGGTGACTTACCGGCATGATGGCTCTCTCTCCTGGATTGGTCCCACCCTCTCCAGATAGACGAATCTCTTCCTCTTAAATCGTCATCAAACCGACCCAAGGTTGATGCATTTGGAACACAGGAAAAGGGAAAGAGGGGAGGTTGGATGGTTGGCTTCTCGGTTGGCGCTGCAGACAGGTCACACCTGTCAGAGTTTTCCGTTTGCCTTGTGCAACCTGCAAGCGCTGTTCCGCCCTGTGGTGATGTTGCGTTTTGCCGCCTAAAAAAACTATAAGCGAACTCGGCCGACTCGTCTGGAGAGGAAAATCGGGAGAAACAGCTAGAAAAATCGGTGAAGGTGAGAAGCCCAGGGGTGGCGGGAAACAGGGCCAAGGGGCGGGAGAACAAAGGAGGAAAGCAAGGAAAGAGGAAAACCTTTGTGAGGGAAAGAAAGGTGGTCGTGTGAGAGATAGAGAAGGGGAAAGTGACGATCCCAGTGGGTATTTATGCTCCGGAGGTCACTTCTGCTGCGACCCGCTAGAAAGGGAGAGATGCTAGATGCCAGTGGGAAAGATGAGCACGACGGGCTGCTGGGCGCGTGTGCCAAGCATCCCCCAAGCCCCACTATCCACTATCTGGTTGGACAAGATAGGCCCTGGATACTGCAGAAGCAACACACTGCAGAAGCAACAGCGGCCAGTGAGGGGTTCAGGAAATGACCCCTTCCAGGCCAACCGCCCTCTAGAGGGTTCACAGCAGACAAGCCAGAGCTTCTCCAAAAAGCTCAACGTTACATGAATCACACTCTGGTCTGACCAACTGACGAATGTCTAAAAAGAAGAAGCAATTTTCTGGGCGGTAAACCCGAGTCGGGCATCAACATACTGGCCATTGGTGAGTGAGCAGGGGGGATGGAGCCGCCCGCCTTGGACTGTCCTAGGACGACCCCGCAGCTGGCTCCCGTCTGGCGACCAGCTGATCTGGGAAAAAGTAAGGAAAAGACGCTCGGGCCACCCAGCAACCCACCATTCTGACCCCGGCCGGCTCAAAACCCCCAGCTCGAACTTTTTCTTACTGGGAGCCTTTGCGCACGACACACCGTTCGACTCATCACCAAACCCAACACCAGAAACCTTCAACGCAAGAACTCGAAGACTCAGTCTCCGCCAAGCGGTTAAATCGATTGACATCTCGTGTTCTTTTCTTAAATCCATCAACATGTGAGTCTACGCCGGCCTTCGTCGAGGTGTCGGCCCTCGACCAAGCGATCAAACTATTTATCCCCCTGGCCCGCGCACCGAGTTCAAGCTCTCCCTTCCCCCCTTCGAATTGGTCCTCCATAAGCCTTTTTTTTTTTTTTTTTTTCTATCTCAGAATTGGCAACCCCATAAAAAGGTCCCAGCACCGACAGTTCAAATCTCCGCAAACAGCCCCAACCCCTCAAGATAAAGCACCTCGCAGCCAACCCCCTCC
>JACWST010000175.1:0-10420 GCA_014850475.1 Cryphonectria naterciae | reverse complement strand
TTTTTCCCTTCCTCTTTTCTTCCATTTTCCCTTCTCTCTCTTGCCCCTCACCCCCTTGACTTCCACCCTGACCAGTTTTCCCACCCCCCCCCCCCCACATGGCTCCTGTCGGATACGCACAGGCAAAGACGCACGCACACACAAGCAAACAAACAAACAGGGACGTTACTCCTCCACCTCGGCGGGGCTCTTGATCCTCAGCTCACTAATGCGCAAGACGGTATACCGGTGCTTGCTCTTGACAGTGCGGACCCTCCTGTTCCTGCGCTTCGTCTTCTCCTTGATGCGCATGGGCTCGCTGTCGACGCCGACGACAGTAGCGCGGCACTCAAACAGCCTCTCGTCGATATAGGCGACCTCGTTGGACTCAGGCTTGCGGGCGGACGGGTGGGTGGGCCGCAGGGTGAAGTCGCGCGAGCCGAGCACGGAGGCGCGGTTCAGGCGCAGGACGTCGCCGGGGGAGACGCCGGGCATCAGGAAGGGGAGGCGGACGGAGTCGCCGGGGGTTACGAGGTATGGGCGGCCGTTGATGTGCACAGTGATGTAGTGGGCGGGCTGGGACCGCAGGAGGGGAAGGAGCTGGCGGACCGAGTCGGGGATGGGCCCTGCGGCGGCGGGCTGGGGTGTGGGCGCTGTTGGTGCCTGCCTCGAGGTGGTTTGGCGGGGTCGGTCGGCGGGTGGTGGTGATGCTGCTGCTGATGCTGCTGTAGCTGCGGCGGCTGCTGAGGAGGAGGCTGCCGTCGTCCTGGCGTGGATGGCTGCCGAAGTCTGCTGCGCCCTTGACGAGTCGAGGGAGGCGGATGATGATGATGGTGTTGATGAAGGAGGTAGCTGCGGCTGTGTAGATGCCGTAGGGAGGGTGTCGATGCTGGGTTGTGGGCTGCTGGACGAGGACGAGGAAGAGATCCAGCGGGCTCGGATGGGGAGCAGGAAGGTTGGGGGTAGCCGCGTCACTGGGCTGCGAAGCTCCAGCGCGGAGCGCAGGAGGGATCTGCTCATCGTTGTGGGAATTGGTCGGGGCCTGGACGGCACCGCGAGCTGGGCTGGGCTGGGCTTGCTCGGCTGTTCGTGCGGCGGGTCTCGACAGAGAAAAGTAGTTGTAGCTTCATGATCGGCTCTGGAGAAGACCTCTCGCAGATATTTTGGGGGCGATCCCGGCTGGCGTTGGTGGTCTGTGCACAAGGTCAACCCTAACCCTATTCACTACGGCTCCTTTATTTACGGCAGGGTCTCTCTTTCCCTCTCCATCAACGACATCTTGACTTTTGAGACGTCTCCTCATCCTCCTATAGAGCCTGTCTTTCCAATCATGAGTGATGTTTGTTGGGCGTAATGCATGTATGATGAGTATGATGTGTATATACAGCAGGCTGCACAATCTGGTCGTTCATCCCATTCACAGCCCAAAAAAAATACCATGGTCTCAATATACAAGCATCTCGTCCGACGGGTTCCTCTGCCTCAGCTTCACCAACCGCTCTCTCTCTCTCTCTCTCACCCGCTGGGTCAGTTCATCACGGAGCTCTGACCCCTACTGCTACTACCAGAACCACCGCCCCCACGCCTGCTCGCGGCCCTCAAGAACCCCTCCTGCTGCCAACGACGCCGGTGCTCTGCCCACTCCACCGACGGCTCCCACTACGACCACCACCACCACCCGCAGGGCTCAACGGGCTCGAACGGCTGCTCCTCTTGGAGGACCGCTTCCGCATCAGCTTGTCCTCCTTGGCCCTCTGCTCCGCCCTCCACAGCTGCCTCACCTTCTCGTCGCTCGCGCCACCGTTGATGACCTTCCTGCTGTAGATGAAAGCCTTGGGCCCGCCGGGGTATCTGCCCTTCTTGACCTTGCGCTTTCTCGAGAAGTAGGTCCATGTTATGTAGAAGCCGTGAACGTGGCCCGGGATGACGCCGCATAAGAACCTGTCCAAGAGCCTGTGAGAAAAGGAGGGGGGAGGGGAGGTGGAAGAGGAGGGCTAGCTACCTCTATGTGAGAGAGAGAGAGGGGGGGGGGGGGGGGGGGGGCGGGGGGGGGGGAGGGGGGGGGGGGAGGGTGGGGGGGGGGGGGGGGGGGGGGGGGGGGGGGGGGGGGGGGGGGGGGGGGGGGGGGGGGGGGGGGGGGGGTGAGTGCACGTACCAGAGCGTGTTGATGAGGCAGTCCATACCGACACCCGCCACGAGCATCACGGATAAGGGCGGTACTGAAAAGAAATGGTCAGTCAGCTTTTAGCTTGTGTGACGCCCCAAGCAGGGAGGAATAAAGGAGGAGAATCGAAGGGGTAGTCTTCTTTTTCCCTTCTTCTTTTTTTTTTTTTTCACATTGAATAAAAGAAAGGAACCCATACAAAAAATATTGATGCACGTTAACGTGATGCGCTCCATGAAAATACCCATCTTGACAGACAGGCTTCTGAATTTTGACCTTTGATCGTCGTGGTTGTAAAAGATTGATGAGCGGCCACCAGGTTCAACATGAGGTCCCTCTTTTTTCCCTTCCTTCTCCTCCTAAGTACCAGCAACCACTGAGTTGACAATATTCGAACAACACGAGTCAATGTCTTGTTGTAAGTGGGCAGTCAGAGAGAAGAGAGAGGGAGGCAGAGAGAGAAGAGAAAGAGACGATATAGGGCATGTAATTACTACAATCAGCGACAATCTGTTTACACGCGCAGTATCACAGTAAATGTCGCCAAATACAAAGGCAGACAGACCGCTTGGGCGTCATGACGACCTGGCTGCAACCCTGTCCTTCCAAAGCAGGAATATGGTCAGTTCTTTGGTTGCACCTGCTGCATGTGTGTACAGCAGTAGGTGACGTCACCTGCCGCATCTTGAGCCTCAAACATTGGCGCATCATAACGATTCGAATGAAACTTCTGTCCATTCTCTCCCTCTCCCCCTCTATATATGAAAATATAGGCCACAGCATTTTACATGATATCTCATCATCCATAAAAACCAGTTCCGTCTTTCCACCCTGTCAATTTAGGTGTAAAGGCATCCAGACTGGCTGTCCGTCACAATCAGAGTCTCGTCCGAGCCCAGGGCCACTGCACGCGCCACCAGAGTCTAGTATGCAATGCCACATGCCGGCTTGGTTAGCATCTTGCATGCCTGTCTTGCCCTTCTCTTTTTTTGATATATATTCAGGATGACAACAGGGGCTCGAGGGAAGATGAACAAAACATAAGAATAAAAATAAAAACTCACGTCGATCTCAGTGGTCGTCAGGTTCTGCTCGCGGCTGAGCACAAACAATGTCGCAAAATCCGGAGACTGCACAATGGCATAGTCACCCTCCACGTACTCTATACACAGAGAAGGTATGAGCACCTCGCAAGGTGAAGAGGGAGATGTCATTCTAGCTATACGACCAACTCACCCTGAACAATATAGTTTGGCCCAGGGCAGACGTCACCAAACCCTTCCAGCGTCACGACAAAGACACCAGCATCGCCATAGGCCGTGTCCGCAGCCGTCGCCGTCCCCTCGATGCTGATGGGCAGGCCCAGCTCCTGGCACTGGTTGACGACGTTGACAGTGCCGTTGTCGTTGAGCGTGTAGTTGGCGGTGATGCACTTGCAGCCGGCATCAAAGATGGCCGTGTAGCCTGCTACCTGGTACCAGACGCCCAGGTAGGTGTCGAGATCAAAGGATGGGTCCGAGATGGGGTAGAAGCATTCACTATTTAGGGGGAAAGGGAAAGAAGAGGGGGAGGGTGTTAGCAGGAGCTGTACTTGGACGTGGGGAGTAGTAGGTAAAATAGTAGTAGTGGGCTTTTTGATGAGGAAGATATTATTTTTCTTTCTTACCCGTCCCAGTTTGCAGAGACGACATTCGTCCCGTTGGACGTGGTGGCCCTGGGAGACACAGACGACGCTGAGGCAGCCGCAGCCAGCGATAGGGCGGAGGTGAGGATGGACGCGGAACGCATTTTCGATTGTCTTATTATGTAAGAGTAGCAGGGCCAACAGCTATTAATGCTGCCACAAGATGGTGATGGTGAAGATGAAGATGAAGGAGTGGTAGACTATCCTAAACGATTCCTCTCTGTGTGGCTATCTCTCTATCCCTTCTCTCTTCACTTGCCGTCGCAGCCTCCCCTTCTTAAATATCCTCCTCGGTAGACCACAACCCACCGAGGTCATCATCACGATCCAGCCCATGAAACCTGGCTGTCTCGGTGAGTCGTCCTCAAATCACCAACATTTCTCGCATTCGCTTCGAACAAGCGCCCCCCTCCGTTCCGTCCTCCCGCATCGCCCCGGCCTTCGAGTATAGAGAGAGAAGAAAAAGAGAGACAAAAGAGGACCATGTTGACAACACTGCCAGCCGATCCAGCCACGACCTTCCCTTTCCAACCTTTTCAACCCTTTCTCGACCCCTCTCACCCTCTGTATCTCTTTCTCACTGCCACGGTAAGAGGTTCTGAATCCGGTATCCAGCGCGTGAAGAGGACAATACCGTAGTATGTTAGAGGAGGCGGGGGCCCCGGCCCGCCATGCGAGCCCGCGATGACGGTGTCATAGACATGGAAACCAGCATCAAGAATCACGGTGGTGATCGCTCGATCTTCGGGGGCCCGGTGGGCCCACTTTCCCTTCTTCCATTCCAGATGGAACGCAGTGCCGGGGATGGGGGGAAAACAAAGGCCCACTGTGCGCCGAGGTCTGTTGGTCTGGGGGCTGGTCGGCTGCGGAACGGAGACGGTTGACATTTCGGGCAGGTGGTGTTTTTTCCTTTGCTAACGAGATGCACCCCCCCTCCCCCTTTTCCAAACAGAACAAGCAAGATTCCCATGCTCAGTCACCAAATTGTCATGACGATTTCATGTTTCACGCTCGGAATGGGCAAGACACCGAAATCCGGGGGGAGGGACAGGATGTGGAAGCAAATCGTACCATCATACATACTTGATATAGTAGTGGTAATGCTTTTTACTTTACAACAAAGCGTTGCGACAGTGGCCGCCACGACAAACCTGATTGCGGTTTGCAGTGGCCGGCGTGTGATTTCAGTTTAAAAAAAAAAGTATTAAAAAAAATTACAAAAGGAAACACTCAGCTTAGGTAGCAATCTGTGCTCCTGGGGGTATCTCGATGTGCCGCCTCAACGAAATATTTAGCACTGCAACGCTCCTCGAATTCCGACGCCGGCGGCCAGAAGACTTCATGCGGTGGTCACTTTCACTTCTTGGCCAGCTTGTATTTCGCGCCCACAAGCTCCAGCTCTCCCGATTCCACCTTCTCCGTCAAGAACTCCTGCAGTTCCTGGTCACTCCAGGAGAAGCCATCGGGGATCAGCATCCTCATCATCATGGCCATCTGGCCAAGCGGCACCATAGGCATCGAGTTTGTCAGCATGCCCACGATGAATTGCCAGTACATGGCCCTCCTCTCGTTCTCCTTGGCGTCCATTGCGCTGGTCGTACCCGCCCGCTTCACACCAGAAGGCTTGGGCGGCATCCCCGGCGCCTGGTGTTCCCCTTCCAGCGCTGCCGGTGCTGATGCCGAAGGATGAAGCTCCGGTCTGGTCAACGTCGAGCCCTTGCGTTCCAGCACGACATATGTATCGGGCGAGGTGGAATACCGGGCGATGACCCCTTCCAGCTCCCAGGTCTCGAGCGCCTGGAGCACCAGCTCCTCATCCATCCCGAGAATCTCCTGGAGCTCCTGGACGGTGCGGCGTACTGGGCCGCTGGCCCCACCCCCTTCTGCTTCTTTTTCCACTTCTTCTTCACCATCCTGGAACGCATAGATGACAGCTGCCTCAAAGGTCTTGCACTCGACGCTGATGGTGCGGTCCTCCAGTTCCAGCTCAACTGTAGCTTGGCCGAGCTGGTGCAGCCAGGTAAGTTTGCGGGAGGCCTTGAGGCGTTCGTACCCAGCTTCATACTTCTCTTGCTGCTGCGCAACAGGTCGTGGCAGGTTAAACGTTTCCTGCACGATGTCAGGCCAGTACAGGCGGGACAGAATGCGCGCGTGGTATGGCACCTGGCCCTCCTCCTCTTCGTCCAGGTCTAGCTGTCTCCCCATGTCCATGTATGTAGGTGGTGTGGCCGGCGTTCCAAAGGTCCTTGGGGGCTGCGCTGGCTGGCCCAGCTGAACCCTGCGGATTCGCGTGTCAACTTTTCGCGAGTCATGAATGTCCTTGATCATCACCTCGCAGTTCTGCAGTGCCGATTCACTGAAGCGCTTCTGCAGGAGATCGAGTACTCGCTGCTCCTGTGCAAAATCTGTCTGGTTGGACAGGAGATGCTCAGAAATGATGTTCTGGAACTCCTTGATGAAGACTTCTTCAGACCCAAGCGTGCTGATGAGAGTGCCGATGACGTCCTCAGACTTGGGACGTCTGTAGTTGATACCTGCGTCCACAGGATCCGGGACCCAATTCATATCATCCCAGTCGAGGTCGTCCTCGTCAATGTCCGTTCGCCGCTGCTGATCTGGATCATTGAGAAGCGCGGCAAGCTCGACCAGTTTCTTAATTGCACTACCGTCAGAAGGAGGAGAAAGAGAAGAGGAGGACTTCTCCGCCGCCTCGACCTCCTCTGGACTGGCGAGCAGACCCGTGACCACAATACGGACAGCATCTTCTCGCTGAACGAGGTAAAGCTGGAGGGATGGGACCACGCGGCTCAGGAGGACCTTGGAGTGGTCGAGAGCATGGAACGCGCGGATCATGGAGATGTAGACCCGCAATATGTCCAGCGTAGACCGCGCCGGGTGTAGCAGACGGTTCTGGAGCGCGGACGAAAAGACCTCGGTCAGTTGCCAGCGCCGCTGAGGGGTCGTGACGCTGGCCTTGAGGTCATCGAGTGCTCCCTTGCTTGCCGGCCACTCAAGCACGATATCGAAGAGCTCCGAGGTCCTCAGAGCAGCGATGCGTCCAATCCCAATCTCTTTCCACTGCTGCACATCGGCTAGGGACACAATCTTTGGCTTCGTGCTCGTCTTTTCGACCCGGCTCAGCACCTCTAATGCCAGACGGGCAAAAGAATTCTCTATCCAGTCGCAGAGCGACAGGATGCACCATGAGGCCTGGGAGAGGCCCAGGGTTCTGAAAGCCTCCCTATCCAGCCCGCGGCCGCTCTCAAATTTGGAGGAAGATCTCCAAACTCGGGCGTATGACTGGTGAACGTACTCGCTCATCTTCTTTTCCATGATCTCGGCAAACAACACCTGAAAGCTCTCACCAGCCATGCCAACCTGGTTCAGCACCTCGACAAGCTGAAGGAGACGCTCCCGCGTGTCCCCACCGCCACTGGTGCTTCCAGACTTGGACGACTGACGGCCAGGCTTGTTCTTCGTCTCTGCCTTGGGTATCTGCAGTGTCTGCTCTATGAGAGGCCCAAAGACGGCGCGCATCACTGGCAATATAGGACCTGCAGCATCGGCGACTAAAGCATGCAGATCGTGCGTGAACAGTGTAATAATAGCATCAGACGTGGTATTTGGGCCCCCTGATGAGCAGTTACTTTGCTCAATAGCCCGAAGAATCAGGGACAGGCGGGCGAAGTACTGCCGAAATGTCGACTGCAAGTGCTGTGCAGTCCTTTGAAGGGCAACCATAGGGATGCTTTCCATGACATCCTCATCACCATCCCCGCTATGAATAGCAGCCCGCCGACACGCCCTAGCCAAGTAGCGATGCTCATGGTCGATAAAGTGCGCCCTCACTTGATGGCTATGCCAGGCCAAAACATCGTAGGGATTGCCAGCCCCATGGTCCAGTTGTCCCGCCTGAACGACCTTGGCAAGCGCAAGACCGAACTCATCCTCCTGGGCCTGGGACACGAACTGGAGCTCAGGGGTAGAGGATGATGATGATGATGATGATGATGTCCCGTCAGGCTCTCGCAGTGGCACACCAGAGGATAGATCTAGCGTCGAGGTGACAATGCCCCAGGCAGTGGCTAGTTGGCCCGTCTCATCTTCAGCTGATAGCGTGTCCCTGCCGAAGATTGGCTGTGACAGGGGGGATGCGGTCCAGAAGGACGTCGTCACACTGGGGGAATAATACGTGGACGCCTCGGGAAATTGGCTTCCGACAATAATGCGACCCTGACCGTTGGCTGCTGTTCTGGACTGCGGCTGCGACTGGGACTGCGATTGCGCTGACTGTGACTGGGTGGACTGGAGCGGCGGCGTCGAAGCTGAAAGAAGTTGGTCTGTCGAAAAGACAGAGTGGAACATACGGCGTCGCCTCACCCTCCCCTGAGACGTCGGAGCCACCTCTGCAGCCATGGGTGGTGCTCTCCTTCTCCCTCTCTTGTGTTTAGGGCTATTTGGGAGCCACGAGGGCTTGAAACCCGAGTCGCAGGTGCAGACGCACGAAAGGTCTGGCTCCTGTTCCTTCAAGATCGACGTTTATGCCTGCTATCTTTGGGCTGAGCGGCGTAGAGCTCTTTGGTGGCAACAATCTTGGGGGGGGGGGGGGATGTGACGTAACCCGTGGACGGAAGAAGAAGAGGGATCAAGAAAACAAACTCTTCGCTTTGTAATTGTTGCTTGGTATGAAAGGTGTGGTTCTGGTGGAGCTGAAAGGTGCTGAAGCTGAGGCTGGTCCTTGGGTCGTGATGTCCTGTCTTGGTGATGTTGATATTGAATATTTGGGGAAGGCGGTTGACAGGGCCCCCGAATGGCCCGTGCGTGCGTCTATAGGCTGGCGCTTGTTCCAGCCTGCTGTGCGCGTATGAGGTCCGTGCTCTAAGCGCCGTCCCCATAGAAATCGGACCTCCGTTTTGACCACATCTTCCTTCTCTCTCTTCCCCTCAAGCTCTCCATAACCACCGCGTGCTGTGACGCTCACACCCACCGCCCAACCACAGCACCCGCCACCTCCCTTCGACCTGCCCCCCCCCCCCTTTATTCCGCACCAGCGCGAAATCCTACGCAACGTGGCAAGCTCGATGTCGAATATGGGCTCTAGGGATGAGGAGGGTGGGGTGGAGTCTGGTGTGGTCAGCCGGGCAACTCGAGGTGCCAGCATCCTGGGCTGATCTGGTCGTGGAGATGCATCCACACACTCTCACGCACACACCCTCAAAAACTAACACACCAACTTGACCTGACTCGCTGCCTGTTATTCCTCCGAAGTTTGACACCTGAGAGGACGTCTCGTCCTCAAAGGAGGGAGGAAGGAGGGTTGGGGGGGGGGGGCTGAGAGAGAAAGCCATCAAAGAGTCGTCCAAGTTACACACAGTCTTTTTCCCGCTTGCCACTGAGACGATGATCACTCGATCGTGCGTGTATGGAATGCACGGCGGATCCTTCCCGTGACCCTTTCTCCTGCCACGCTGCCGTGTCAAGTCCCTTGCACAACGGCACGCGGCACTCCTTTGTTGCCATCAGTCAAGCCACTTTCTCTCTCCTGCTCTCTTCAGCATAGGTGGCATGCTCGCTGACAGAAGGAGCATTAGCCATACACATCGCCGGGTAGCCACACGCGGGTCCAGCCATCTCCTCGTCAAGTGTGGGCCAAGCACAGGTGCGACCACGTTTGGTCCGAGGTCGGATGTAGCGTATGCTCGTTCTTGGAGATGAGGTGTCTGGTGTGAGCTGTGAACATACGACAAAAGAGAAACGTTGGTCATTGGGGGGTGTGGTCTTTGGTCCAACGTTTCTCAGCGGGAGCGACAACCCGCCGCATCTCGGCGACACCCTCACGCAGATTGCCACCCCCTCTACCGGATCAGCTGTTCTTCTTCGCTAGCACCAACATGTCTTCTCGATTCTGTATGGGATCGACGGCTCGGTCCCTCCCTGGACGCGTGCGAAACGAGGCGGGACACAGGTCCTACGGCAGGGAGAGACCCACGGGGGGGAAACGGTTCAGAAGATGGGCTGGGACCTCAGCCCGCATTACCGCTCAGCCAAGTCCCAGTGAGCTTACTATGGTACCTCGACGCTAGAAATTCAGAGCACACCACAGCTGCATGCACGTCGTCTCTAAGGGTTGCGTTACCGAGATGAATACACCGGTCCAGCTGCTACGTAGCGGAAACCTTCACGAATGGACTCTTCTCGATCAACAACTTGGTATATCGGGGATCGTCGTGATGGTGGCGGCGGCGGCGGCGGCGACGGCGGTGGGTCATGCATGACATTATCTACTACTGCATTGAATATGGTAAAGCACAGAGGGAGTCAGCTCATCTCGGCTCTGTTTTGGGTGCTCAGAATCGGACAAGGCGTTGATTGCCACCGTGCATCATGCTGGATCCCAAAGGTGCTGCTGGTGACATCTACAGGAAGGGTGGGGGCGGAAAGTGGCCTATCTGGTCAAGGCTGATTAGTACATGCGATGCATTCTCCCAGCTTCCAAGCCGATGTAATGCGCTGCACGCTCAGTGTCTCTTGTTTTTTTTTTTTTTTTTTTTTTTTTTTTTTTTTTTTTTTTTTTTTTTTTTTTTTTTTTTTTT
>JACWST010000174.1:43012-84109 GCA_014850475.1 Cryphonectria naterciae | reverse complement strand
TGCTGGAGAAGGAGCGCCAGTTTGGTCGTCCTCTCGTCCGTGCGTGGCGTGGCGCGGGGGGCGGCCCCCCCTTCCCCTGAGGATTTTTTTTTTTTTTTTTTTCTTGTGCCATGTGCTGCTTGCTTGCTTGCTGCTTGAGTTGCATTCTGTTGGGGGGTGCGCTAACACAGCACAAGTATTACAGAACCTTGCATGAACCATCTCTGCTCAATCTCTGGCCCAGATCTTCGTCTCGTCTTCCCCTCTCTCTCTCAATCTTACATACATACATCATCGGAGATGGCATTATGCACGCGCGGCAGACCAAAAGTGCACTTTCGAGGGTGGGAGTGCGGCTGTCGGGTCTGAATGGCGGGAATTTTGGCGCTTGGGGCTGAAGTTGGGTGGTGGGTGCTGCTCAGTGATTTTAGTGGTGGTGGTAGTGGTGGCCCCCCCTGTAAGCGAGCGGCTACGACTCTGTCTCTCTTCTCTGTCTCTCTATTCCCGGCCTTCGGGCCCTTTCGTTCTCCCCTCCTCGCCCCCCCCCCTCGTAGGCGGCCTGGCGCTTAAAAGAGAGACAAGAAAAAAAAACCGTCCCGCGTCTTAGCAAGCTGAACCAGAGAGACCTGATACCATGGCGTAGGGGCGGCGCGGCCCTTAAGCGAGATAAAGTAGATCAATCACAAGCGCGCGGCGTGTAGGCCATCCGGGACCGCGGCTGTGCATTGGAAGAAAAGAAAGAAAGAAAGAAAAAAGGTGAGCACATTTAAATGAACTAAGCCTCGCTTCTATTGTATCCCCCCCCCCCCCTTCTTCTTCGGCGGATGGCCTTTACGATGCCTCATTGGACAGCCCCCCTCCTGGGCGGCTGTTTGAGAAATGTAGTGGTGGTGGTAGAGTAGTAGTAGTGGTGGCTTGATCATCATTCATGAATGAGACCTCAGTCGTTTTTTGTCCCGCGTCTACTAAAAACGAACGATGCAACGGCAGCAATAAATGCGATGGATTATGAGCATGGCAAAGGGCGAATCGGATGATTTTACCTCGTTGCTTCTGTGCCGTGCTTACCTGCACAGCCTCAGTTCTGGACTTCATACTACATAGTATGTTATGAACAGACCTTCCCATATTGCCCACCAGCCGCCCTTGTCTGCACAAATCAGACTCGAGAAGAGGGGGTTCTCTACAATAGTACAACCCCGCCCCCCCCGCCAACTAGACCAGGCCACTCAACCCCTCCAGAAGACCATTACAGCAACCAAGAAAACGCTCGAGCCCCCAATGCTACCTGACCAGAACAGAAGACCCCGCCTGTCAATCTTTCCCGGATGGGGTCGATCTCAAGTTACTATAAAGGTACGTAAGTAGTAATAAGCGAAAAGAAAGAGAGGAAAAGAGGCAAGGAAAGAAAGAAAAGGCCCAAAGAGACGGAAGAGGAGACCATGCAAGCCACCGCAGGAAGAAACAAAACAAAAAGTGGAGAGACACCCCCCACCAGGATGATGGGGCTTGCTCACCAACTCTCCACGATGGCGCGAACCAGACTCGCCCTCCGCGCCCCCCCCCCCTTTTCCCCCGGTACTCGACCGTCATTGGTCTGTGGGCGAAGGAATCACGCCAAAAAGTGACCACTCACGTTGAACCAGGTCGCGTCACGTTGACCGCGAAGGAGGAAAAAAAGACGGGTTTTGGAGCGTTGAACCTCTTGTCTCTCGTCTCTTCATTCTTCTCGTGTTTGTTTGGTGTTGAGAGAGGGCGGGAGGGTTACACCTTCGCAACCTCCGCTCTCACCCCCCCCCCTTTCTCTTGCGGCATTATGCATCCAGTGGCTTGTTTCTGATTATGACTCTTACACTTCCTTGCTTTTCCCCCCCCCTTCTCTTGTTCTTTCTTGTCTTGATCTGCAAGTTGATCTCGTGTATGCACAGGGCACTAAGTGTGATGCGTTGTACTATCTCATGTGTGTATGTGTTGTTGTGAGATGGGCCTCCTGCTCTCCCAGCCATCCTCTTTCCTACTACTTTACGCCACTACTATGGTACAACGCATCTGACGATATCAGTACCTCGCCTCTTTCGTATTCCCCCCCCCCCTCTCCCCCAAGGCTACTGCGGTATCCTCGCTCGTTTTCCTTGCGGGGAGAGGGAGAAAAAAGAAAAAGGGAACGTTGCCATATCCACCTTTGCCATGAGTTACTTACTAGTATGTACATACTGTATAGTATGTAGTATGAGCTACTACCATGTACTCCGAACAACCATATCAAGTCCGACCCGAAGAGAAATAATCCCCTCCCCCCGTCCTCGTGTCTTTCCCCCCTCCCCTCCCCCCGGTCCAGATATCGACAGCTCACCGCCAACGAACAGCTGCATCCAAAGACCATCCCTCCACCCCCACCACCACTTCCCCCCACAAAAACCAACCCAATCCCAAAGAACGAATGACTCACAAGTTTTCTTCCCCCCCCCCCCCTTTTCGCAAAGAACCACACTCCCATCACATGTTTTCCCCCGAACGAAGATGAAACATCTCAAAACCTGAAACAAAGAGTGGGGTCGTTTGATGGTGTTCCCCGAACAACAGACCAAAGAGAGGAGAAGGAGAAAGGAGAAAGAGGGAGAGAGACAAGAACCACCCGACGACGCCTCGGTCGGTTTTTTCCGATCGAAGATTTTCGCGGAGGACCCGCCTGCCATGCCCATCGCCAATCTTGTCCATGGTTATGGGTTGCGCCCGGATCTTTTGTCGCCCTGACCGGCGGTGAGGTTCTAACTGCAGGTTCATGCATCACATCTTCTTGTTTCTCTTCCTTGTTTTTTTTTTTTAACTTTCGTATAGAGAGAGAGAGAGAGAGAGAGAAAAGAAGAAGAAAAAAAGGATCAAGTCCTGACTCTGGGTTGTAGGCGAGATCGGGGGTTTGTTCGAGATTCAGTTCGAAGATGGTCGGCCAACCTACCTTGCCCCCCTTTTCTCTGTCTCTCTCTCCTACAGTACATCCCACCACGAGGAAAGTGATGAGAAAATCCGATGACTACAGTAAATACAAACAACACGCTAGAGAACAAATTCCATCGCCTTCTTCTGCAGTCGAGTGGATTGTTTTTCCCTTCTCTCTCTCTCTTTCCCTTGCTCTCTGTCTCTTTCTCGTTTTCCTTCGCCACTATCATAGTACTACTGCAAGTTCGTTCTAGGATCAAGACATGGTAAAGGGTTCTTTTTTTCTTCTCCCTGTCCAACCCCCCCCCCCCGTAGACAAGGGCAACACCGCTCTTTCGCAATCTCGCCCTACCCATGCTCTTACCCCCCGGAAAGAAGTTCTAGAAGAACAGGGGGGGGGAAGAACCTGAAAAGAATTTGACCTGATCCTGGCAAAGGGGAAAAAAAAAAAAAAAAAGGAGGATGAAAGTGAGAAGGGAAGGAAGAAAAATCAAATTTGACATCCTATCCATGTAACTATGCCGGAGTGATAGTTTGCTTACTACAGCACCCACCATCCTTCATCGGTGGTGTGTGAAAGAAGGAGAGGGGGGGGGGGGGAACAAGAAAGAGGCTCTCTCCCTCGAGTGGGGTCCTTGGGTCGGGTATGTTTCAGGTGGCTCGAACGGGGCCAGAAAGTAAGGCGACCAGTTGACCGTTCGAGTTTGCTAAACTGAAAGAAAACCTTGTTCGGACTTTATCTTTGATGATGGTGGTGGTGACGAAGTAGACAGGTCATAACATCAAACCATAATACTTACATGGCACCATAGTAATGTAGTAAGTAGTAGTAGATAGACCTTGTTTGTTGAGAGGCTTGCGCCTTGTGTGATGGATGGTCCGTCCACCACCCACCCTTTCCGAGCACACACCACGCCCCCCCCCCCAAACTTGGGGTCTGGATCGAAGTCGTCATCTGAAGTCGGATCGTGAAGCCATCTCATCCACTCGATCTGGGTGGCTCCGCCCCTCTCCTACGCCATCCCGAGATGGAACTGTCCCGTTCCTTTGGGTTCGATGTTCCTGGGTGGCCCTCGTCTGTCCCTGTCCGTCGTCGGTCGTCCTTGTAAGTTGTGTGTGCTCACTCTTTCACCAAGCCACCTAGACAGGCAGACAGGCAGGCAGACAGGCAGGCAGTGTCCCATCTTCTTTACGAGCTTTTGAGAAAAAGGAAGCAAGAAAAAGAGAGAAGAAAAAAAGGGTATCCATTGGCCAAAGTATCAACACCTGCAAATCTACATGCGCTGGAGTGGGAGGCCCCCCTCCTCCCTCCGCTCTCTATGATTACTTTTTTGTCTTGCTTGTACTGCCATGCGCTCCATCTCGTAGTCGTCGTCCAGCCAAATAACGCCCCCACATCTTCCCATCTGCCTGCTCTGCCAGACCCCATCGTCGAGCCACGTGTGGAAATAGTAGACCTGGTACCCTGTTCTTGACCAGCTATGCCGTGTCCGGCCGGTCACCACTTTACCTGCCAGCACTGGCCCCTTCGTCCTCGCCAGTGAGCTCGTCATCAAATAATGGTCGGTGGGCCTCAGCTGCTGAGCTGGAAGACCCCGTAGGGCTCTGGCCTGGTGATTCCTCCGCCTCCAGCTTCATGATCTCTTTTGGTATTGGCGTCCTGGTAGCGTCTGACCGCACGGGGAGGCCAGCATCCACCTCGGCCTCTTGGTTCGGAGCCATGTTGAGCCCAGCCAGCGCAACAGGCGGGGTCAAGCTGGAAAACCCAAGGCTTTCTCCATCACCGCCATCTCCGGTACTGCCACGTCGTAGGGGCTCAGCGCCACCTGCGCCGCCAACCTCCTTCAGCTTCCGCAGGGCTCGCCTCATCCCTTCCAGCCGCATCTTCTCGAGCACGACCATGCCTCTTGCGAGCTCCCGTATCGCCCTGCGCCCCATCTTCTCGTGCATGTCCTGCCACCCCGCGAGCTCCGCCGCCACTGTCTGCTGGGTGTACCTCAGCTCGCGGGAGAGGTTGTCCACCTCAGCCTGGCCGGCGCGCACCCTCTCCTCACGCTCCTCGTTGAGCCGCTGGCGGGCGTCGTCGAGGAGTCCCAGCGGCCATCGGGTGGAGCGCGAGAGGGATGAGTAGTTGCGCTCCACAGTGCGGCGCAAAGCATTGATCTGGTTGATGAGCCGTGGCGGGCGGGTGAGTGCTGTCAGGATGGCGTCGATGGTGGATTGCAAGGCTAGCTGCGAGGAATGAAATGTCGCGTAGGGATTAGCTGAGGTAGGTGAGAGGGCCCGTACGTAGGTCTCCAGGGCGGCGAGATGCGCCGGCGGGAGGAAAGGTAGGGTAGACACGGCACGATGCAGGAGCACCGACGAGTCATACAGATCCAGGGCCGAATTGCCCACCACATTCGTCCTCCGCGCGACGCTCTTTGTCGAGTGGTTGACGCTGCGGACGTTTTCGCGGGCATGGTCGACAAACTGTTCGACCTCGCGCACGTCCTCTAGAGGCTCCAGCTCCTCGCGGACCTTTTCCACGCGGGTGTCGGCCTTGAGCTTGGTGCGCTGCTCCATCATGTCAGGCTGTAGATCCGGTACCAGGAAGAACTCCCACAGCATCTCGTGGGTCGCGAACGTCGGGTGAGCCAGTAAGATGCGCAGGAACCAGTCCATCCTGATCTGCAGGTCTTTGAGGACCGCCCTGCTAGGCTTGACGGGGATCTGGAACGGTGATCGCAGGCCGGCCAGAGACGGTATCCACGAGGCTGGGTTCTCCATGCACAGGAGCTTCGCAAGGTGCTCGAAGTCGGTCAGCGAGCGCCTGCACGTCGTCACAGCATAGCTGTGCTTGTCCACCGGCGCGCCGGATTTCAATACGAAGCGGATGCTGGCATCCTCAACGAAATAGGACCGCACCGCGGCCGTCGTGCGAGACTCGTTTCCGGGAGGCGCACCGAAAAGGACGAGGTCGTCGATCTTGTTGCGAACATCGTCATCTTTGGCAAGGTCCACAGCTGTCAACCCGCGCAGTTCCTTGGCCGTGATATCGACCCTCGCATCACCAAAGAATGCTCGAACCACATCAAAGCGGCCATATTTGCTGGCCACCATGAGGGGCGTGAACTTTCGGTCATTGACTGCGTTGACATCTGCGTCGCATTTCTGCAGCACCCTCAGGCAGAGCTGCGCGTCGTTGATGATGTGGAGAAGGGTGTTACCCTTCGCATCAATATGCTCGTCAAGATGCAGGGGCTGTCCGTCACCTTGACACTCGGTCGCAAGCTCGAGGGCCTGCTGCACCATCGTGCGGTACAGCGTATGGTCATAGGAGCGACATATCGCGAACAGTGGGGTCTGCCCGTTCTTATCCTGGAGGGTCCACGGCATCATCCTCCCGTAGTTGACAATCAGAAAAGGCGCATGGAACATGTAGTGAGCCACGCTGCGGCCCCATACATCCTGTTTGGCGAAATACAACCGCATCTTGTCCTCCGTGATGACAGGCTCATTGTTCATGAAGTCCAACAAGATCTGAATCACCTTCTCGTTCCCAAGCTGAACAGCAGCGCTGAAGAGGGTGGTCTCTTCATTATTGCTGTCCTCAAGGACGACGTCTGGCGGATAGTAGGACTTGAGACCGAGCAGATATGTCAGAGCCTCTGGACGTTCATTCTGCACGGCCATCATGAGGATCGACTCGCCGAACGAGTCTTGGGTCTGGGAGAGCCGCTCGATCGATGTGTCACCCTCGATCCCGCTTCCAATGGTCCCAATACTCCCAGATCGGGAGTGAAATGAGATCTCCGATCCGCTCGAAAGGCTTCGCACGTCCATGGCCACCTTTTTGATGCGTTTCAAAGGTGGGAATACGGCTTCTGTCGTAATATCCAGGTCTTCGTGCCTGTTGAAAGGGAAGACGTGGCTGAGGTCGGACCCCATCGAGAAGCGCTCAGAACTTGTCAAGACAGTGGAGGATCTCCTGGATGACCCGTTTGTGAGGCTCCAGTGGCTGCTGCTCATGGATGCCCGCCGGCTCGATCGAGCCGATGACAGAGCAGCGGCTTCCTCCTCATCGACGGCATCGTCAACGGCGTTTCCACTGGGTTCCATGATCTTTTGCAGGATCTCGAGGTTGCCCTGAGCCGTCGCGTCCCAGAGGACTTTGTTCCGATGGCTCGCCCTGCGCAGGCCTGACGAGTCGCGGTCAAGGTAGACGAGCACGGCCTCGAACGTGCTCAAGGCATATCCCATCTCGCCGCTGTCGACATCTTCCACGAAGATGAAATGGCGCATGTACAAGAATCGCGCCTGCAGATGCTTGATCTGTGCCCTGATGACAACGAAGAGAAGCAGTGACACCAACGTATCCGCATTGATGGTGAGGATCGTCTTTTCTGCAGAAGGAGTCACTGGACGGTTGTCCGGTATTGGGGGTGCATCTCCGAGCTGCGTCAGGGACTTCATGGTCGACAGCAGGATGTCCATCATCTCCTGTGGGCTTCCAGCATTTGTGATCTTTTTGAACTCGTCGATGGCCCTTGCAAGCCTGGAGATGAGCTCCTGCTTTCCTCGATGGCCGCCCTCGATAAAGATACCCAGCTGCGAGACGTCCACGAAATCCATCTGTCGGATCTTGGCCTCCAGCTCCAGGTCCTCGAGCCTCTTGAGGGCAGCCAGCCTGGGGAACAGCATGTTGTGGACATTTTCTGTGACATAACGCTCAATCAATCGCTCCACAACTGGCCCCGTCAGCTCAGTCGTCGCGCCCAGAAGTGACAGCTGCTGTTTGTCGACACTCTGGAAGAGATCGATCGCATTCGTCACGGCAGTCTCGAGCGAGATTCGGAAGACCTCTTCGTCGTCTTCGGCATAGAAGGGCTCCAGAAATTTCTGCGCCCTCTGGCCGTTGGGCGACGGCTTTGGGATCTGTGACATGCTGTTAGACCTGGCATTCCTCGTGGCCGCAGTGATGGGTCCCTCCGGTGTAGGGTCTGGAATGTGTGATGCTGATGGGGGCGGTGGTAATGGGCGCTCTATGACCAATGTGAACTCGCGGAACAGCTTCTCGAGCCCGGTCTGCATCTGCCTCGCGATGATGGGGAAGTGGTTGAGCAGGTCGTGGAAGCTCTTGATCTCCTTCTTCCTGGGGACCATGGAAGCGTCGCTGGTCTCGGACTGTGGTGATGCACCGTTCTGTTGTAGTGCTCCGGCTCTCCTCGTCCCCTCGACAAGCACTGCGGGGGTGATCTTAATCTCCTCCCATGATCCCACCAGCGGTCGCGAGATGTAGTAAACCAGCCACCCTCTAGGCTCTAGCGTGTCTGAGTACCAAATCGCGTCCCCGAGAAGGTTGGCAGAGGCCAGCGTCTTAAAGCCTGGCGCGCACTGGCGTTAGCCCCGGATACCAGACCACCCAACACACGACGGCCTTGCAGGAGAGGAACCTACCTTTGTTCGTATAGACCACGTTGTCCTTGATCACGACATTCCTCCCATTGATAGTGTTATACTGCTTCGCCTTGCCCCTCATCTCGCGCAGGTTCGGCATCGGATCCTTGCCTCCGCCGGCCGGCCCATGCCCATTGGCGCCTCCCACCGGCCTGGTCGGGTCTGGTATGCGCAGGACATGGCTGGCGAGGAAGTCGTCTGTAGAAACGGTCTCGGCAATGCTGGAGCCGGGGGTGGCCTCGGCCTCACGCGAGCTGAGGAGGACATCAGTGGTGGGAATCAGGAGGACGTGGTACTGGACGGGGCTGCACTGCGACGGGATGGGGCTCTTGAAGAAGGCAGCGAGGAAGGGGTTTAGGGGTTGCATTCATTCGACTGGTGACCTGCGACAGCCTGTCGGCCGCCCCCTCTCTGCATCAATGGGGTGGGCTGGGTTGAGTGAGCTGGTGCACACGCTGGGAGTGGTGGTGGCGGCGGCGGTGGTACTGATGAGGTTGGGTTTTGAGCTGATGTCACCAGCAGATGGTGCTGCTGCTGCTGTTGCGCATGGGCTGGGAATACAAGGCTGCTTTGCTGGAGGAGGGGGAGAGGAGGTCAAGACCAATTCAGATGGTCGTGAGTACAAAACAGTATGCTCAGTAGCTGAAAAGGCAGTAAGGAGATGCAGAAAGGTAGTTGACAACGTTGTGGTGAGGAAAGAAATGTGTGCAGAAGGGATGGGCTGAAGTCCTCCCAGGTGGCAGGTTGAGCTGGATAGATGTCCTAGCACGCTCAGGAGAGCTCAGCGCCATCTGTCAAGCCAGTTGTGACTTCATCCAATCAGTGGGCCTGACCAGCCCCCCCTTACAGTGGTATCAGTGGCCTAGCCTTGAGCTGGGGCAGCTAGGGCCCTGTGGGGAATCCCGCAGGCCTCCCCATGGGTCCAGATCCTGCCTTTCACATGCTTCCCCGGTACTTACTTTCAACTTTATCTTTCACTTTGTTCTTCTGATGAACAGTACGTACACTTCCTCATGCAAGATCAGTGGATTGGACATGGTACAGATGCATCTTCATTCAGGCTATAGCCAGAGCAACCACAGATTTCCCCAACCCTGAGTCAGTCGGACAGACATCCTTGACGATATTCACCCCATCGTCAGATCAGCAAGCATCTCCAAATGAAACATCTCATCTGATCATGATGTCAGTCTACATACCCTGAGATGCTGTGTAGTGTACTTCTCTCTGTCTCCTAATTATTTTTTGCAGAGCACAACATGGCACAACATGACACATCGTGGTATAGTTACTGCTTGACAAGCCTCCAGATGGTCCAGGCATCCTTCCTACGTCTGAAAGAAGAAGTTGTTAGAATGCGATAGCAGCATATATATAACATACAATGTTGTCTTGCAGGCCAGTATACCTCAAGTTCTATGATCTCCCTTCTACAGATGGGAAAGTAGATCATGTACACAGAGCCTATGTACACAGTAGCAGGACCCGATAGGGCCGACATGTACGCTCAGATGAGCATACTGGTAGTTGATGTGGTCATTTGCAGTACGGTCATGAGATATGAGGACAAGGGGACGAGAGCGAATAAGGTGGTGAGGCCAAAGAAATAACGTTGATATTGTCTAACATGAGCATATGTTGACGGTCTGCAATTTGCTTCAGTATTCGACAGAAGCCATCGCATTTACAGTATCATAACAATACGGCCCTCTTATCATTCTCTCCTTGATGAGACAGGTGGTAATGTGCGGCTGCAGATATATCATGTTCTTGCTGCTTCCACTTTAAGAGACTAAATGGAATCCCACCTGGGAAACATAATGACTAGAACTCCATACCTCCTTTCCGGGAACAGGAAAATATAAGAGAAAAGAAAGAGGAGAAAAAACAAATACGATGGTGATATCATGAACAATACTCAAACACTCCAAACTCCAGTGACCTTTGAAAATCCGCCCTGTTACACAAGTTCATGCAACACAGCCTCAAGCCTCTAAGCGTCGACGCGAATGGAATAATAGCCATCACGCAACTTGGTGGTCACTGAGTTGCATCCAATAAACCACGTCGTATGCCAATACCCAACGCTCCGCACAAATCCGTCTAAACCTGCAGAGGGGGGGAAAATGCATCGACTGGTTCGTGAGGAGCCAACTAGACGACTTAAACCTCAACAGAACAGCCGTAAAGAGCCCGCAAGAACCCTTCCAGCCTTAGGTAGATCCAGACCAGAAGCGAGGATCCATAACGCGTGTCCAAGTAACACAGCTGTTGCCATGATGTCTCGGCATGGACACATAAAGAAGACGGCCCGAGCTAGTCTGAGCTGCTTGATTCGATCCCCTGGATTGTCGGTTCTCGTTTATACCACAGATTCGAGGTCTGAAAATGGCCCATGTTTGACGATGAAAAGCACTCATATCTTTATCATTGCTGTTCACCATGGGTCTCGCCGTGGGAATTGCTGTCGCCAGCTCTCGGGGCGGGAATGGCATCTTTATTCTGGAGTTCAACCAGCCGGGGGCCCTCCCTAGACGCCCGGAGCATCCTGGACCGCTCATCCGAATCGCTCTCCTCGTCTAGCAGGTCACCGCCCTGCGTGTCGAACTCTGGCGGCTCGATCCAATCCCTCGGCACGATACAAGGAAGGGCCACGCCGATGCTTGCGGCCCTGTTCAGCCAGCCAGGCCCGCTCCGACCCGTCAACTTCTGGCAGAGATACGCCGTGAAGTGATTGCAGTTCTTTGTCAAAAGATTATACGACGTGCCCTGGAACTCGTTCGAAACCTCGTGGATGATCGCATCAATCTCGTTTTGTGGAGACAGCGTGAAGCCATGTAATATCTCTTGCTTGAATGTGGCGCCGGGTGGGAGGGTCCTGGGCCTCGTCCAGTACACACCTGTCACCCCAGGCTTGTCGTGCCCGCCGTATGCGTATTCTCTGCCGTTGATGACGACACCGGAGTGGAGGAGGGATGATCCTACGGTCCATAGTAACGACGCAAATCTGCCGGGCTGCAGGATGTTAGCTAGAGTTAAGAAGCGTGTATTGATGGTAGGAGGATAGAGTGCGTACTGGCATGAGATCATATACATTGATGATGATCTCGGTCTTTTGCAGGGACAAGGTCGACCTGTGCGACCTGGCCGACTTCGACGATGCCTTCTTTGGTGCCATGGTCGGTGCTCTGTGGAGAAGGACTCTCTCATCAAAGGGGGGGGCGATGTGGTCTGTGGGAGTTGGGAGGCAGTTCCTCAGGGAAACGGAGGAAAGGTCGAAAGTTCAGGTCCAAAGGCGCACGTGTGGGTGATCTCGATGTCCGTCACCAGCCTCAGCTTGTCACTTGGCCGTGCAAAGTCGCACGCGATAGGAGAGAGAAGGTAGAAGGAAGGGAGGTCCTGGAAGAGGTAGCTGAAACGCACGAGAGCTTTCTGTGAGACTGAAACAGAGCCCCTCACCCGAAACTCGCGACCACATATGAAGGTGAGGCGTGGTCGTCAGCGAGGTGTGGTGGATTGGTCGAGACGGCGGCCAGCTTGCAAGCCGAAGGGAAGGGAAGAGAGAGGGGGGGAAAACGGATTGGACTGGACTCAACCTCGACGTTGGCGCTTCCCATTCCGGTGCTCCTAGCATGCTGGGTTGGGTCCTTTCGCTTCAGTGAGCGAGCGAGCGGGCGATGTCCTTGAGCGACTTGGCCGAGCTTATCAGCCATGCTCACCAGAGATGACCCCTGCTTGCTGACATCCAGTGTATTCCCAAAAAAGTCGTCACCCCAAGGCGTCACCACAGGGCGTCATCCAGGGCATTGGCTCCCAAGGCTGACTGACTTTGGGAGAGCTGGAACAAGGACCCCTGGGATCCCTTGAGTCCCTCCCCACCTGTTTCATGCGGGGAAAGTACTCTGGCAGCATTTGGTACCGGAGGCTTAGTTTCTCCTGTTCCCGTTAGACAGAGTAGAGAAGGGGAGACGCTGTACCGCCACTACCACTCTAGCACTACAGCATGGGTAGTGCGCTGCAGTACTGGTCAGTGGGACGCTGTACTGTAGTAGTGCGTGTGCGTTGTGTGTTCCTGGCCCGTGCCTCTCATCTCGCTGGGCAGAGCTGTGGCTCCGTCATTCCAGTTGCTGGTCTGCCCCACGCTGCCGCCTTGGAAGCAGGCTGCAAAATTTTAGAGCTTGGTGGGAGGAATTCACAACTTCCTTTCCCCAATCCCAATCCAAAAACCCAACCCAACCCCGCCATCACATTTTCACATTTACCCCTTACTACGCGAGACGGGGGCATTCGCAAGGAATCAAACACATATTCCAGCGACGCTCTCGACGACAGATCGCGGATTTTTCCCGTCAGCTATAATTTCGCAGTCGAAACAAAGCTGACGTTGGGCTGGAAACAGCCCTTCAAGGTCGCGACCACGTCCTCGCTTCTGCATCCCCCGCTCTGCTTCTCTTCTTCTGTTTCTCGCGCCTTTCTTTCACCCGCAGCTAGCTCTGCCTTTCAATCACACCGCGTGCTTGGTTGCACGTTTCTCTGCCTCTCCACTCGTCCCTATTCCAAGAAGAAAAAAATGCCTCCCAAGAAGCAGGCAGAGCCGGAGAAGATTCTCCTGGGCCGTCCCGGCAACAGCTTGAAGAGTGGAATCGTAAGCTTCTCGAAACCCTTGTCGGCCCCAGACACCCGACCACACGCATGTACAGGCCGCCCTCTGACTCTCTCTTTCAGGTCGGCCTTGCAAACGTCGGAAAATCCACCCTCTTCCAGGCCATTACCAAGTGCCACCTGGGCAACCCGGCCAACTTTCCCTACGCCACAATTGACCCCGAAGAGGCCCGTGTCATCGTCCCCGACGAGCGATATGACTGGTTGTGCGACAAGTTCACGCCCAAATCTCGGGTTCCCGCCAACTTGACCGTCTATGATATTGCAGGTCTGACCCGCGGTGCCTCTACCGGTGCTGGTCTGGGCAATGCCTTCTTATCCCACATTCGTGCTGTCGATGCTGTCTTTCAGGTTGTGCGCTGCTTCGACGATGCCGAGATTATTCACGTCGAGGGTGACGTGAACCCCACTCGTGACTTGGACATCATCGCCGAGGAGCTGAGGCTCAAGGATATTGAGTTCGTGGAGAAGGCCCTCGAGAACCAGAAGAAGAAGACCCGACAGGGTGGCCAGAGTTTGGAGCAGAAGAAGGCAAGAGAGGAGGAGGCGACGATAGAACGAATTCTCCAGTGGCTCAAGGACGGCAAGGACGTCAGGCATGGCAACTGGAGCCCCAAGGAGGTAAGCCGACCTTTTTGTGTTTCCATCCTCAAGCTTCCCCTGCAATACTTCCCCCCGTGTAATCGGTTATACCGAGCACAATCAATCTTCATGATGACAAAAGGCCATAGTGCCTGATCTAATCCCAGCTCGTCGAATGCCTCACCAAACAACGCAGAGTGCATACTGAGATAAAATTTCGTCTGATTTTCCAACACTCAATTTATTGTTATGTTTTTGGCCTGACTGCTCTTGGGCAAGGTTCGCTAACATCATCATCATCATCAGGTCGAGGTTATCAACCCTCTTTTCCTGCTCACTGCCAAGCCCGTCGTTTTCCTCGTCAACTTGTCGGAGAAGGACTACATCCGGAAGAAGAACAAGCACCTGCCCAAGATTGCCGAGTGGTGCAAGGAGCACGCACCTGGCGACCCGATCATCCCCATCTCGGTGTGTCTCGAGGAGCGCTTGTCTCAGTTTGAGAATGATGAGCAGGTGAAGGAGGAGTGCAAAAACATCGGCGCCGACTCGGCACTACCAAAGGTTATCGTTCAGATGCGCAAGGTCCTCAACCTGGGCAGCTTCTTCACAGTCGGCCCTGATGAGGTGCGGCAATGGACCATCCGCAACGGCACAAAAGCCCCTCAAGCGGCGGGTGTCATCCACGGTGACTTTGAGAAGACCTTCATCCAGGCCATCGTTTACAACTTCACGACTCTGAAGGAGCTCGGTGACGAGGCAGAGGTGAAGGCGAAGGGTAAGATGATGACTAAGGGCAAGGACTACGTCGTACAGGACGGAGATATGTGAGTGATGATATGTCCCCCAACCCCTCTGCTCTCCAAAGAGAGTGACTGCTGACGAGCGTGCTATAGCTTGCTTATCAAAGCCGGTGCCGCAAAGGGCTGAAGTGGCGGCGAGATCGATACACCTGGGAGATGCTCCAGTGGTCGTCGAGGTTGACCTGGTCATAGTAGCCGCAATAGAGAAAGCGCTGGCCTTGTCTGAACTCTCAAATTCTTCACGAGCGATATTTCGGCCACAACTTCCCGTGTTCTCCTCGTGCCCTACGTGCGTAGCAGAGCATCCCATTGGACTGACTACCTGCGCATACATGGAAGCGAAGGGAAAAGTACATACCATGAGACCCGAGACGTCTCGGTTTTGAATCATCTTGACTGCGATCAGGACTTATCCTCATTGGTCACTCACCATCGACCATCCCTCCTGCCTTTTGAGCCCTCCCTCGAAGAACTATTTTGTATTTTACGTACGTTGGCAACGAAATCAGAACACTGAACAATGGGCCAGTAGCGCATTGGCCAGACCAAGTGACGAATACATCTAAGTAGTCAAAGATGCTCTCTATAAAACTATTTCACAGTTTCTCCCCTCCCTTCTTCCCCAGCATGATTCACACTCGATGCCTCTCTCCTTCCACAATCATATCAGACGTAGACTAATCTCATGGTCATTGGAAGCTGCTCCTGCCTCTATCCCCAGCTAGTGAGTCCACTGCCTCAACCTTCAACAATTTTCAGCTTGGCGTCCGTCTTCACCTTTGGTGTCGGATAATCTAATCGAGCTGAACACTCCGATACCATGAAAGAACAGAGAAACAAAATGTCGGGCGATATCATGGGGTCAGTACTGTGTCAAGCAGGCACCACCAGGTGCTGTCTAGCTTCAACGACCACAGTACATACTGTGCATTGAACCTCAGATGGAAAAGAACCACGCGCCGCTCGCAGCACGCGTCTACAGGACTCAAGCCCGTCCGCCACTTCTCACCAACTCCCTTCGCGTTGTGTCCTGACACCCCGCATCCACAGTTTCTCAAACAAGCTACGTGACTTCCTCATCCTCGGCCCTCTCAGCCAGGCTTCTGGCATACCACTTGATCCCCTCTTCTTCTTTTGTGACATATCCCCTCGAGATAATGTCCAACGAGGCTCCCAGATACCCAGGCATGGGCCTGCCCATCCGACACTGGCATTATTACGACGACGGTAGTGTCGGGTCTATCGAAGACTCGTATTCGAAGGTGCTCCCCGTGCGTGAGGTAGCCATGATGGCGCTCATGGACCAAATGACGGACAAACCCGAGTGGCACCGCAAGGTGTTTGACAAGGCCATCGTGGGCAAGTGGCGGGAGGAGGCGCTGGCCATCCCAGACAGTGAGTGGGTGAAGATTGCCGCGGCCCCAGGGAGCGAATGGGGCCCTCCCATTACGAGCGCGAGCGAAGTCTGGGAGGAGCGGTGCGAGGATGGTGCAGGTGGTGTTAATGGATGGGAGATCATTGACGCCAGGAGTTTTGATAGCGTGAGTCCTCTTCTTTCTCTCTCAAGATAGTTACTTGAACATGAGCAGTTGCTTACTGGCCTGTACACAGTGCATCGAGGAGCTGCAGAACAAGGCGCGGTACTATGAGAAGACGGGCTTGATCCCGACCCTGGATGCCTCTGCTGCGGTTGTCAAGTCGGACGTCGCAGTCAGGGAGAACCTCCGTGACGCCCTCAGGCAGGTCTTCGAGAAGCTCAAACGTGACCAGGCGGACAGCCCGGTCTGGCATCCCGACTCGGGAAGTATGGTCCAAGATCTCGTTCACCTATCCATGTACCCACTCATTTACGGCCGGACCAAGGTATCAAAGATGAGGTCGTCGGTGTCTTTTGACGCGATCGATAAATGGGCTGGAAAGGGCAAGATCCTCGACGAGGAGCAGCTGGATGTGGGCAGAAGACAACGCTGTTTATGATACCCGACAGCGAGTGGTCTGACACATACCAGTGGCTCCCGTCCAATGTCATGTTCCAGGACGACGGCAGCGTTAAGCTGACGAGCTACATCAACAATCTGCACCCGACGAAGTATTCACAGATTTACGCCGCGGTCGAGCAGATGATCGAGACAGCGATTCCTGCGTGGGATCAGTGTCCCGTGATATCTAGAGACCACGGACTCGAGGGTCCCGGGCTCCATGAGACGCGCTTCATGCCTCCGCGTGATCTCGTCATTTATGGTGGGAAACCTACCTGGTCTCCGTGTGACCCCGACGGGATAGCCGATGCAGAACTTGATCTCAGTACGGTAGGCGACTTGTACGACTGGGTCGAGGACGATGCTAAGCGCAAATGGATGATTCTGCGGAAGCCGGTGTTTCATTGGCCGGCTTGGGGCACTCGTGTTCATTACGATCCATACACGCCACAATATCGCGCGGAAGAGACCAAGGGCGGCCTGGGCCTGTTCAGGAAGTTCAAGACCTCGGGCCTGCAAATCATGGTCAAGATGACCTTGATCGAGCTTACACCTGACAAGCCCGAATTCCCAGTGGGAGACTGGCATGTGAGTCAAGGCGAGGACGTCTCCTGACGTGTGGGCGGGACAAAGATGCTAATCAGGGATGTTGGTCTTCTAGGTCGAGGGCATGCTTAACAAGAAGATCTGCGCCACTGCTCTCTACTATGTGGACAGCGATAACATTGCTGAATGCGGTCTTGACTTCCGCATGCAGGTGCACGAAGAACAGGATCGTCTTGAGGTAAATGTCGAAGGGGAACCTGTCGACGAGGACAGCAGGCGCTGGCTGGAGTGTGCATACGGAATCAATCTCGCAGCTGGAAAGAGCGTCTGCATCCAGAATTATGACCGCGTCGAGACCCGCGAGGGACGCCTGCTTGCCTTTCTCAACGTCTTGTGAGTGTTGCCACAACCCAGATCTCTCGAATGTACCGTCATCCAGGAAGCTCCTACTCACCTCATCTAAAATTCCCCCCAGCCAACATCGCGTGTCCCCCTTCAAGCTCGCCGACTCGGCCAGACCCGGCCACCGGCGCTTCATCACGCTCTTGCTCGTGGATCCCCACAAGCGCATCATCTCGACGGCGAACGTGCCGCCCCAGCAGAAGGACTGGTGGGTCGAGTCCGCATTTGGTGGGTCTTCGGCGGCGGCAGGGCGCCCAAACTGCCACCGGAGATGCTGGACCTAGTGCGCGAGGACTTTGAACTGGACATGATGAGCCTGGAGGAGGCGCTTGAGCACCGCCGCAAGCTCATAGAGGAGAGGGCGTCGAAGCTGAAGGAAGAGCAGGACAGCTGGTATTATCTCACCTCCATCGCTGTGTCACCGTAAGGGGGCGAGTTGAGTGGTACGGTTGTGTACTTGCCGTCTCCTGTTGTTCTCGCTGGTGGGTGGAGAGGTCTCTTTTGAGTGGCGGTAGATGGTGAGTGGTAAATGGTTACTTACCCTAGACCTGAGTTGTGGGAATCATTGCGCAACTTGAGTTCAGGCTGATGCAGGCAGGTCAAAAGAGAGAGGCGCCCACGACACTGGAAGCCGCGAGCCCATGTGGATGACGCGGCCAAAACAAGGCCTGCTGCATGTGATAGCCCAATCAAAGTCCATTCCAATCAATCCGAAATACATGTGTTTATGTATTCCTCAGAGGGCTGAAAGAACTCTACGTTGTACAATACTGTTCTTCCTCAAGGTCGTACTGGGCGCCACTTCAACCACCAATCGACTCCACACTGGCAACGCCACGCAAGCCCAGTCTCTGTGCTCATCATCCATCCCATGGAAGAGGGGCGGGGGATCTTTGCCTACCCCAGAAAATTGTTAGTGGAACAGGTCGATCATTTTAGCCGTCTTACACAGCAGGCCTCACATTTCCTATACATGCGCAGTAAATATTTACTTAGACATAATCACATCGACTTCCTCCCACACCTATACTCATTCCAACATTCAACTACAATCACTCAACAATTAGCACCCTTCATTCATCTACTCTTCTGGACTCGGAAAGATTCACTTCTTGCTATGGACGAGAAGACCCCCCTCACGACAGCGACGCCTCGTGTGTTGCACCCGACGTCACGGCGGAGAAGACCACCGTCCCCGCTGGTCATCATGCTGGGCATCGCAGGCTTGGCAAGTCTGTACCACTTGATCAGCAGCCTGGGTCTGCAAGTTCAACACGGTGGACATGACCATTCGCATCACGGTCACCATCATCATCATCATCACCATCATCCTGAGCCAGGCTCCCCTTATGGGAAATTTCCCCAGCCGGACGATCCATTCAGGTTCTTGCCTTGTACCAACAAGACCTTGCCTCCTGCCCTGGATGACAAAGATCACGAGGCTTCCTGGGCAGGGCTGTTCGACCCCGAGCCTGGTCACTGGAGCTGGGCTGAGAAGACCTCCGCGTCTGTGGGTGGTGATGGTGGTGGTGGTGGTGGTGGTGGTGGTGGTATGAGGGCTGAGGATCCCTATGCTGGGCGTGGCATCTTCCTCTGTGGATATCTCGACGTGCCGCTGGATTACCTCAACGCCACAGAAACCCGCACAGCCAGGATTGCAATCACCAAGCTGCAGGTCTCAGGCCTATCCCGCCTCGACAGGTCTTCACCACCAGGCTCTGGTGTCAAGAGCAAGAGGACGCTACTGATTGAGCCTGGCGGCCCTGGTGGCAGCGGCACGGGATACACCTGGAGGACAGCCCGGGAGAGGACGCTCAAATACACCAACGGCACCTTTGACGTGCTGGGCTGGGATCCCCGCGGGGTGAACGCGTCGCAGCCTGCCGTCTCCTGCTATCCATATGACGCCGACAGAGACCGCTGGCACATGCTCACGGACCTGTACCGGGAGGAGTCGGCGGATCCAGACACATTACTGCGGTGGGCTGACGCGATGAACAATGCAACTTTTCATGCCTGTTGGAAGAGGCTTGGGGACCTCGGCCGCTTCATGACGACGGCGCTCGTGGCAAGAGATCTCGACGAGATCAGGAAGGCCCTGGGCGAGGAGCAGCTGGACGGGTACTTTGTCAGCTACGGCACAGGTATCGGGCAGACCTACGCAAATATGTTTCCTGACCGTGTTGGTCGGCTCATCCTCGACGGTACCGAGTACGTCCGTGACCACCGCCTCTTGGGCGGATTCGGCTGGACAGCGCTTGACAATGTGACGAATGCGTGGCACGATGGCTTCCTCGGGGAGTGCCTCCATGCCGGGCCCGAGTACTGCTGGCTGGCAAAGCCACATGGTGGTGAACCAGTCACCCTCGAGAGCCTCGAGCTCCGCATGCGGACGCTGATAGACTCGCTCATCACCCACCCCGTGCCCGGGTACCACGACGAGAGCGGCCCCTCTCTGGTCACCTACCGCGGCCTGGTGCGCACCCTCTACTCGGCGCTCTACAACCCTACCACGTGGCCCACCATAGCCCAGATGCTCTACGAGCTCGAGCACGGAAACGCCACCCTCGCTACGAGCCTCATCGAGAAGTCCGACTGGGAATACGACCCGACGCGCCCACAGCCGCTCTCCCCGCGGCCGTCGAGCGACGAGCTCACGCTCATGGTCATCTGCGCAGACAGCTACGACGCCCCCCTGCCGCCGGGGGGCCTCGCCTGGTGGTCCTCCCTCTGGACCAACATGACGACCAAGTCCTGGATCTCGGGCAACGCCCGCTTCTACAATGTCCTGCCCTGCCGCCACTTCACCACCTACTGGCCCGACGTGGCCGAGGTCTACCGCGGCGACCTGAACCACACCCTCGCCGGCCCGGTCCTGCTCATTGCCGAGGTGTACGACCCGGCGACCCCGCTGCGCAACGGGCGGAGGCTGCTGCATGAGATGGGCGACAATGCGCGGCTGATTGTGCAGCATGGCTATGGGCACTCGACGAGGGACCTGTCTACCTGTACGGATTCGCTGGCGAGGGCGTATATCCTCAACGGTACGGTGCCGGCGGAGCAGGAGACGGCTTGTTTTGCGGATCGGAAGCCGTACCTGCCGGCGCCTGGGAGTGTTCACTCGAGCAGCGCTGCTGTGGCGGGCGAGGAGCAAGGGCAGGGGGTGGTGGGGGCGACGTTGGATCCCGTGGAGGTCTGGAGGGAGCATGTTGAGAGTCTGGCGCAGTGGGCTCTTTGATTGTTAGGCTGATTGGGGGCGTTGAGTGGTTGTGGTTGTGGTCTGATTGTTGGTCTACCTAGATATCAACTCAGCGTCCTTAAGGAATTGACAAATGAGGTTTCATGAGTAGCCTTTTCTCTTTGGTACTGATCAATGAGCCTCAGCATTTTGCAGACATGTTTGATGTAAGAACAAAGTTCCCCCTTCGTCCATGGAACGAGCCCCATCCCCAAACCTGGCACGCAGAGATCCAACCACCATCCAGAAACGCAAAGCCGGCGGTTAAAACAAAATAGTGCTCATTATGCCAAAGGTTTCTTATCGCAAATAGGGAATGCCTGGTCAACAGCAACTCTACCAGGACCAGAAGAAAACTAAAAAGGGCCAGAGCGCCCCCCCCCCCTCCCCCCCTCATCCCCTGGGTATGAGAGGTATCATTTGATTGATCAATTAATACCAGGTTCTGAAAATTGGTCGACCAAGTTCCATGTCACGGCATGACGACCCTGTAGAAGGTGATAGACAGCAAAGCAGTCCTCCCCCTCCCCAAGCCCCAGCCGACCACGGGGGCAAGCTTCATTGGGTTGCGCCAGGGTTGTCTTCGCTTACCGGACCCTGTCACCGACGTGGATGTTTTTTTTGGGGGGGGGGGGGAGGATCAGAAATCCGCTTGACTGGATGGGAGAGGTTGGAAACTTGGAAATGGACAGCACCAGCGCGACGTCATATTGCAGGCGCACACTTGTTGAGCTACAGCTTATTCGCTTTTCGTAGATAAGGAGGAAGAGGTTCGCTTCTCGGGCTGGTTTCCTATGTTGGTTTGTTCTTTTTCTTCTTCTCTTTCTCTCTCCTCTTTCATCATCTTCCACTCTTCAATATCGAACGTTATTACTTGTTGTCGCATCTCCAAGCCAGCGGTCTCTCTCTTGAAGCACCACTACCATCATCAAAATCCAAAATGCCTGAGGTCAGCGCCGTTCAGCAGCAGCAGCCCATGGAGATCCCCATGGAGTCTGGCGTCGTCACCCAGCAGCCAGTACGTTAACAGCCACAGTCTCCTCCCCCCCCTTCCTTTCTGCATTTCCTATTTCTTTCTCTTCACTTCATAACAACCAATGTAATTTGTGTGATTATCATTTTTTTGTTTTTCCCTTCCTTATCTGACGAGGTCTACAGTCGGCTGTTGCTGAGCCCCAAATGGACTCGGAAGTGAGCATGCGAGGTGGATGCGGCGAGTCTATCGACTGCTGCGGAATCACTGAGGGCTGTGGCTGCTGTTAATCTATGAAGAAAGGTCCTCTTTCTCTGCTTGGACCAGAGGGGAAAAGAAGAGGGGAAGACGGGTGATTTTTTCCTGGAAGCTTTAGGAGTCAATGGCTCGACCATGTTTAGAGAAAGCTTGATGCTTTTTTTGATTTTCCTTTTTTTTTATTTTGTCCTCAGCATACAGTGAGAAACGGTTATTAGCCATCGAGTAGTGAATGAATGAGAGTACATGAGGACTGCCTTTCTGTTGTCATCAAACCTTCATCATCACCATCACGACGCCCACGTGCTCTGATACACCTCAGCCGACGTTTTGAGCGCCACAGGTGTAGAGAATAAGGCTCCTGACTAGTGACCAATTCAGGCTTAAGGTCTGTCGATCTCCCTTTTAGCACGTGTGTCTTGTGCAGGCTTGGCAAAAAGCTTGTCAGGTGTATATTACGTCGTAAGGCTGAACTGATCAGTCACGGGCACGCCGTGCTCATATTATCTCAACTCTCCAGGGGGCACAGTCTACCAAACGTTCAAGTATTCCCATCCATTGTGGCAATCTTGATGTACGGAAAGTGGGAGCAGATTTGTTTTCCCGCCTCCTCCACCCTTTCCAAAAGGATTTTTTCTTTGTCAAATTTATAATTAATTTCTGAACTTGATCCACAGTGCACCCAAAACCTAGGCTCTGGCCTGGCTGAAAGAATGTGGCTGACATGAAGCCGCAGTTTCATCCTCTCAAGCCCTTTTAATTACAAAAAAGACATCCTCCCGAGGGAGACCCGAGAATTGATTCTTCTCCGCGCCCCAGGTAAAACACACAAGTTCACAACAAGTGAATCTAGAGTCAGGCCTAGAAGAATGTTGTAAATCCTTCTTTTTCTTAGGACACACAGGGGTAATGCGGTCGGCTACAGCCTCGCGAGGAGGACGTTGCGGCAAGTCGGGCTGAGATGCGAGGGGGCATCTTCTCAGGGCTCCTTCCGAGATCACAAGAAACAGCCGGCCAATAGAGATCTCCCATACGATTCCCAGATGCACGCGACCCCCCATCCCCCCCCCCCCGCCCTTTCTTTCCCCTTAGGAAAGGATGCAGCCTAGACTAGTCGAGCCCTCGTATTCGTTGCCTCATTGATCACTGGGCGCGTGAATAAATACCAATCCTACGCCTTGCCAAACCAGAGATCACTGAGCACTCACTAGTGCAGCCACGTGGCAGAAGCCAGAGGCGCATCACAAGGGAAGGCCAGGATCGACAGTCATCTCTCATGACAAAAAAAAAAGTGAAGAGACGCGCTCCCCGCCATGAACTGGAGTGTTTGTTTGGTTGATGACAAGGTGGCCGAGACAACGTGGAGCGGAAGATCCGAGGACAGCTGTGATGGGGGATCTCGATCTCGCCACGAAGGAGACGTCGTAAATAAGAGAAGGAGGGGAAATGTGATCTTTGGGTTGGACGGGCATCGCATGTCGAGACGACGACTCTTCCCTTTTGTCTTATCATCGTTGTTTGTCGTGGTTGTTGTGTTTATGAAGGAGAGACTCGGGTCGGCAACGAGGCTGAGGCCATGTATGGGAACCCCCCCTGCTCGCAGATATATGAGGCTGGTCTCAGAACCATTCAGTACATTCCAAGAAGAGCTTAGTGGGATTCATTCCACACAAAAGGGTATCTGTATTCGGAAAACGTGTTCCAAGTTCGTATTTCCGTCCATTCCATCATCTACAAGAGTTCATATTCATAGCTCGCCCACATGAACGGACCAATCCCCTTGTAATCATTCTCATCTGTTGGTTCCGACGTATAGTACTGGTGCGATTGTTTGTTATAATTAAATCACCGAAAAAGAAAGAGAAAGGAAAAGAAAAGAAAGACATGTATGAGAAATCTTTCCTCGGACATACCTGAAAAGTAGCGTTGCTGCCCAGACTTCCAACTTTGACAGTATCTTCCCAGTCCAGCGTGCCATCGCCCGCCTCCTCCACAACCCACTTCGCCACCATCATGTCGTACGCTCTCTCCGCGGCGCCGAGGTAAGTGTCTGCGTCCAGAAACCCAAGCCTGACACCCTGCAAGAGCCCGCTTGCAAACATGGCGGTGGCGCTGGACTCGATGTAGTTACCCTCCACGCCGACGTACTCCTCATCCATGACCAGCCACCACCCTCGAGACGAGGGATCCTGCACCCTGCGGACCCCCTCCGCGAGACTCTGGAGATACCCGACCAGCCTTGCGAAGCCAGGGTGGGCCCTCGGCATCACCTCGAGGGTCTCGAGCAGCGAGGTCAAGAACCAGCCGTCCGCGCGTCCCCAGACCAGTGGCGAGGCGCCCGTGACCGGGTCTGCCCACACGGCCACCTTGCTCTCGTCATAGCCGTGCTTGAGCAGGTTCGAGGAGGTGGCGTCGTGGCCGCAGTGCCTCTGGTACAGGTCATACTGGAGCGTGATGTCATCCCAGGCCGTGGTGTTGTCCTTCTGGAAGAGGGAGGTGTGTCTCGCGTAGAACGAATCCCCCATGAAAATGCCGTCGCCCCACATCTGGTCGGGATACGTCGGGCTACGGTGCCAGAAGCCGCCTTCTAGATTGCGCGGGTGGGCGTAGAGCATGGCTCTGATTCCGTCGGCTGCGAGCTTGTACTTTTCCTGGCCTGTTCTTTCGTACCAGTAGAGGAGGTTCATGCCGAAGCGGTATTGGTCAAGCGAATAGTCTGGTAGTTATGTATCAGAAACTAGCAAGTCACCAATGAAGTTGTGTTTGATCCTAGAAGTAAGTACCTTTCTCAAAAGGAAAGAATGAAAATGAAAATGAACAGAAGGGAGAGAAAAGTGATTACTTGCAACTATAGTTGTATCCTGTAATGGTGCCGTTGTCCTGAACAATAGACATCTGACCTTCGTAGAAGTCCACGAGCGTCTGGTTCTGCGTAAGTGAGATAGCCCTCTCCAATCCCTTGTAAACAACAGCGGTTCCGTAGTCGAAGCCTTTGGACACACCATGCCTGATCTGAGAGTCTGCCATCCAGACAAGGTATGAAGTCGACGTTGAATTGGCGTCCCGTCCGTGTGGTCTCGTTTCCGTGGCTGTAGCCACCACAATACCAGACACCAAAGTCAAAATGTTGGTGAGGTTTCTCATCATCTTGAAGGCTAATCACGACGTGGATAGTAATATGCAGCCCAGAGGGAGGCAACGGAGCCAGCAGAGAAACAGAAAAACCCTGGGGGGGGAAAAAGGCGAGTTGCTGTTCTATATGAGGTGGAGTAAGTGCAGATCCGACATCACAGGTTAGTTGATTATGCATATGTTGGAGATCAGGACAGGCCGGTGGGTATCCTAGGGATGCAAATCAGTCTGTACGGGCCCTCCCGTCGGCATTCATATTGCGTTTGATGCGTTCTCTGCTGCAAGCTTCGGATACAAGTTCTCCAAATGACAGCATATCGGACAAATTTCTGTTGCCCCATTTCCATCAATAGAAGAAGGCTACGCTGTTTCCTTCCTCAGATGTGAGGATGGGTGTCTAAATTTTCTTTGGGCCTCTCCACTGCCGGGTAATTACAATAAGGGAAAAATTTATAATCACTATTGAGCTTCCTGCTGCTTCCACAATCCCGTTCATAATTCTGGCCAACTTAACGAGTTTATATGAAGATGGCAGAAAGCACTAGATAGAGTAGCGAACAATTGCGAACAATTCTCTTGCCCTTATGACAAGCCTGTATAATTAACTACTAGCTATAATGCCTATTATAACCTAAAAACACGATAATTAGTGAAAAAGAGGTCCAGAAAACTTGACACGACCAATACACCATAAAATTTCCCATGTTTCATCGCAAGATATAACCAGCGGACGAGGCGAACACGGTCAATCACCGCCCATTTGCACGGCAGTCATAGAATCAACCGGCAAGAGGAGAACATGCGTAACCATTGCAACAAGCACTTCGTACTTGCACGGCGTCCCGAGGTAATAGATTGGCAGAGTCTCCTCATCACCAGGTCCCGAAAAAGGTTTTAGAAGAAAGGGGAAGGGGGAAGAAAAAGAATCCCATGATACGCCTCGGGCTCGGGAAACGAGTCAAAGAGAGGAAAAGAAAGAAGACCGATAAGCGACTGCCGACATCCTCATGCTTTGCCCGGTAATGAATAAACCTCTAGTCATCGACGTCGGAAAATATAATAAGGTGTTGCCTGAGAAGTACGTATCAACTTGTACAGGCCTCGGCAGCGGCGACTTTAGGTTTGTGACTTGCTCACACCGGCAGTCATGCCAATAATGAATGAGTGCCCTGGACAACGTTGTACCGTGTGGGGGGCCGGAGGGGAGGGGAAGTTCATTTTGAGCTTTCTGGTTTCTTTTCCTTTTCTTGGCGGCGCAGAAGGCGGCGCAGAACAAGGCAACAGCCTCATTGTCGACACAAGGTAAGTCATCTGCAGCCCCGCGCTTACAAGACAGTGTAACTCCAGGTCACCAAGATAGAATATTCTTTTTTTTTTTGTCTTCTTCTTCTTCTTCTTCCGCCTCCCTGGTCGGATACAGTATACGTACACATTGGTCACTTTTTAGGCTGCTAATGGCTTAAGGTTGCCAAAACAGTTGTCTCAGCCTGCGCATAGCCGGGAGGAAATGTCCGAAGGATCGGGTTGTGGTGGTACCGCACATGGCTGAGCGGATCCGCGGTCCAGTCCCTTCACATGACATCCTTACCTCTCGCGTTGTTTCTGATGGATGGAAGGAGAAGAAGGAGAAGAAGAAGAAAAGTCAGATGGAATTGAGGGGGGAAAAGTACCTCTGTTCCTTTTTCCACTGATGTCATCTCGGTGTGCCTACCAGAGCTGAGGTTGAGGCTTCATCGACCTCTGGGATATAAAACCGAGCGTTCACCATGCTTCGACCTGTCTTTCTTTTAGTCTATCATTGTCCTGACTCACAACGAACGAGGTATAACACTGTTCTATTATCTGAACTTCTTCTTTCCTTTCAAGGAATATCTAGGGTATACGACACACAATACACCAAGTCCCAGATGACTACAGGATATGCAACCGCATGATACAAGTCCTCAGCCTTCTTCTACACCCACGGAAAGGACCCCATTGCTTCAACGCCCATCACCCTCACCACCACCACCACCATCACCAGCTGCTGCAGGGCCCAGCACCATGTCGCACCTGGAAGCTGCAGGCCGTGAAGGACGCTCCACAGACGCCAACACGGACATCAAGCCAGCCGACAGACCCCCCGTGACCCCATCCTCCCACCCGCTCGGCCAGGTCTCGACGGACTACTCCTGGGCCATGCCCGCCGGCCTCCCCATCCGCTGCGTGGACGACGAGAACCTGCTCATCTTCCGGCGCGCGGTGGGGATCAACAGCGACCGCGCCGCGCCCTGCGAGGACAGCGACCACCAGATGGAAAAGGGCCGGCGCCACGCCGTGGGCATCTACCGCTCCGTGATCCGCAACCAGCGCCGCCGGCGCTTCGCGCACCACGTCTTCGGCATCATGCTGTACGCGTGCCATTTTTTGCAGATCATCCTCGCCGCCATCCTCACGGCCCTGGGCCCCAACGCCAAGGAGCACGAGGTGGTGATCACCGTCCTGGGCGCGACCAACACCGTCATCGCGGGCGTGCTGGCCGTGCTCAAGGGGTCGGGGGCCATCGAGAACCTGGCCAAGGACGAGGTCGAGTTCAAGAAGCTGCAGGACTGGATCGAGGAGACTGAGTCGCTGTTGTCCGTTGGCATTATCGGGAGTAATCGCAAGGAGGTGGGCGTGCTGGTCGAGGTGGCGTTCAAAAAGTACAACGCCTGCTTCGGGCGAGCATATGAGATCATGTCGTCGTCTGATATTGTGGGGAGCCAGAACACCATTCTGAAGGACCCGAGGGTACTAAGGAAGTGATGGGTTTGATGGGGAGGATCGGGGCTTTTAATTGGTTGAAGATGTGTTCTTTTCAAAAGGAAATCTTGTATATGAGTTTGAGCGTTTCTTTTTCTTTTTCCTTTTCCTTTTTCCTTTTCCCTTTCTTGTCCAAGAGTTTGATCTTTTTGGGGAGCAATCTCCGTGTTCATATAGAGCTAAGCCGCGATGTAGGGCGTTTTGGGTAATGTTTATCTTCTCTGGATACTAGTTATCATTAGAAACTGTACATATTACTTTCTTCTGTTATATATCGGCTCCATTTCAATCCCTTTCGTGGCCGTTTCCCAGATGAAGTAAGCAGGATAAACTATCACGAGCTTCATGGCCGCCCTAAAGAATTAACCTTGCATATCCGACCAATCGTCTTACACCAATTCTCAACGAGCCCGCTTTTTATGCATAATTTAGCAGTCCTGGCTCTCCCTCCCTCCCACCTCCCTCAGACCACGATCGTATTATGGCTCTCCTCCTTTTCTTTCTTTCTTGAAAGGCAACTGTTCCATATCCCTCTTTGACAAAACCCACCACCACCCTCTCTATCTTGCTCTTATGTTCTCCAGCACTTCCCAGAGCTAGAGAATTGCCACACTATGCCATGACCTATCCGAACTGCCCTCCTTCTGCAGGAGCGTCACGTAAGATCCTGCCAATGCCAGACAGATAAGTAGTGGACCTACTGGTCCCGTCATGAATACGCTTTACCTTGACGCTCAAGACACATAGAAGTGATGAACGAGAGCAAGAAGAAAGGAGGAATATATATTTCCAAGATAGTAGACGACGACCAGCCGCGCGGTCGACGGAGAAACGTAGAGAGGTGTGTAGATAGAATCAATCACACCTATCACAAGTAATACACGCAGTGCAGAGTGCCTGTGCAGTTGCAGTGCAAGTTGAGGCTCAGCCCGAGGCCGCCTAACATATCAGATGGCCAACCCACCCGCCGCGCTCAAAGTTCATCCAAACAAATGCTTTCTTTCCCTTCCCCATCCTGTCTTGAACAAAGAAAAAAAAATATGTGAATAATAGACAGAATAAAAACCGCCCAACGTCCTCCTCTCCTCTTCCTTTTTAATGAACAAAGTAAATAGATAAGAGAGAAGAAAAGAAGAAAAAAGCAAAAATAGAAGACCAAATCTCTGGCTCAAGAAAAAGCGAACAAGAACGCTGATGAAGTCGCTAGATGATTATCATAGTAGAAACGACGATCATGATGACGGTGGATGGTGAATGTGAATAGTCTTCCGAAGAGAGAAAAAAAAAAAAAATACAATGTACGAATGGTAGAGATATTCTGGGGGTATCGTCGTCGCCTTTCAAGACTTTGAGAAATCAATGCAGGACGGAAACCATGCGAACGAGATATTCGAAGAAGTAGATCGCGGCGCGCTCTCGGCGCTCTTCGTTTTTTTTCTTTTTTTTTCTTTTCTTTTTTTTCTTTTTTCGTGTACTGTTGCCTTCGAAGTGGGTGGTGGGCGTAGTAGAGTAGGAGGGAGGTGTAGTCCAGATGAGAGAAAGTAAGAGAGGGTCGATCATATTCTCGTCGGCAGTCCCGTTCCCATCGTCAGCTGGCTCAAACTCAAAACCCGCGCCGCCTTTTTTCTCTCCTCCTCCCTCCTGTTGTCAGCACCGTCCTCCTCGCCGTGGTAATCAACGCCACCAGCAGCAGCCCCAAACTCATCCCCAAAAGCAGAGTACTGTGGTCCCCCCGCCCCAGGCGTGGGCAGCTCGCGCGGCGTCTGGAACGCCTCAGAAAAATCGTCCTCGCCGACCTCCCTCGAGGGCGAGCTGGCGATGCTGCTTCCGATGCCGAGCCCCGTGGTGTCCTTGCCGAAGATGCTCTGGGCCTTGCTGGAGGGAGCAAGGACGTTGGTGGTGGTGGCGGTGGTGGCGGGGAGAGGGGGCGTCCTGCCTTGGGTAGTGTTGACGGAGATGGGGGTGAGGTGAGTGCCGCTGCTGGGCGTCATGGAGCCCGAGCCCGCGGTCTGTGGGCGCAACCTCTCCGAGGACTTGGACTTGGCCGGGTCGCGCACCATGGCAAACATGGTCGTCGACAGATTGTTCATGCGCTCTGACAACTTGCGCACCTGGTCCTCGAGAAGCTGCCTCGCCGCGCGCTCTGCATCTAGCTGCGTGATGAGGATGGCCGTGTTGGAGGAGCGGTCCTCCCCTCCGTTGCTGCTACCCCCGCCCTGAGACCCCCCTAGCGAGGGCATGCTGGTCGCAGGCCGCACTGTGGACTCGGAGGTCGGGCGCAGGAGGCCTGGCACGGGGGGTACGGAGGTTGCTGCTGTGGAGACGGCCTGGGTGGCGGAGGAGGAAGGGGGGTGGAGAGAGTCCATGTAGGGATTGCTCGGGTCGCCGCCACCAAAGGACTCATGGGAGGAGGCCGTTGTTGTGTTGTCGTCCTCTTCGGATCGGCGGGAGTTTGCGTAGTGGGAAGAGGATAGTGCTGCTTCTACCGGCATGCCGGGGCCTTCTGGTTCGCTCTGGTAGATGGAGGGGATCATGGGGGACATGGCGTTGCTGTAGGCGTATGTTGGGTGGTTGACCTGGACATGCTGGGTAGAAAAGCCAGAAGACCTAGTCGTCCCGGCCCCAGTGCCTGCTGATCCAACACGCCCTCGTCGGACGGCTGAGACCGGCACCGAACCTGGCGTTGCCGGCGCTGGACCTGGACTGGGCGCAGTATGCACCTCCATCAACGGGCCCTTGAAGCCGGGAACAGAGTGGCACAGCTGGTTGACCACGCGCTCCAGCTTGTTCATCCGGACCTCGAGGAAGCTAAACCTCTCCTCGAGGGTGACGGCCTGCGTGATCTTCATGCCGGCCATCTCGCTCATCGAGGCCACCGTACCAAAGTTGAAGGGCTGCGGCGGTGTGTTGGGGATCCTCTCCGCATGAGCACGAGCAGCAGCAGCAGCAGCAGCAGCAGCAGCAGCAGATGCGTCCACAGCGGTGATGGACGGGCGACCAGCATTTTCTGGGTTATTCTCCAGCAACATCCCGTCGTCATCCGGACCAGAGGACAGCGGAGACGTCGGGCCCTGCTGGACATCATAACTCTGCCTCCAGTACCGAATCTCATCACTCCGCCTCCTCCCATCGCCCTGCTCGATCGCCACCTCGTTCAGCTGCGACAAGGAACGCGACCTCCTCTTGTGCCCCATATCACCCCCGTTACTGTCGCTAGTAATAGCCCGCCCGATCGCATCTGGGTTGTCGTCCTCCTCCTCCTCCAGCCTGCTCGCAGCCCGTCCATGCGTGCTCGCAGGCCGAGGCGACAGGCCAGCCCACTCCTCCCCCCTGCTGCGCGGTATCACCCCGGAGAACGATCTCCCGCCGCCATGCTGCAGCAGGGCAGCCGCGGCGGCGGCCCTCTGCCTGCTGAAGAGCGGTGACGACGAGCCCAGCGCGTCGATCGAGTTGCGCGCGCTCTCGATGGCTGTGATGTCGTTGGGCCCGATGGAGTGGGATCGTAAGGCACGGTCGAACTCGCTGACGGGGAGCGAGGTTACGCGCTTTTGCTGTTGTATGTCGGAGCCTGGTAGGCCGGCGGTTCTTAGAGCTGGTGGGACCTGTTGATATTTTTTGTTTCACCGAGGATACTTGTCAGCCACTGCAGATGTCTCAGCCAGAAAGAGAAAATATGAAAAAAAAAATATAAAAAATCGACAGGCTTACACTTCGATGCTGTTGCTGCTGCTGGTGTCCCAGTTGCGGCTGCTGCTGTTGTTGTCCTCCTTGCCCTTGTTTTATTATCAAGCCCTGGCCAGCAACAGCAACCTGCCTCTCCGACTCGCTCACAGAACTAAGACTCCCACCCTCCTTCTTCCTGCGCCGCAGCAGCTTCCCGATCGCAGAACGAAGCGTCGACTTCTTGCGCTGCGGAGGGCTATGGCGTCCACCGCTACCATCCCCAGCGCCTATCGACCCACCTGTCCTGCCCGACCCGGCGCTCATGGTCGAGTACCGTGCCGCGGCGCTGCTGCTGCTGGCCGGATGGGCAGCAGGCTTAGCTGAGCTGCGGGCGGCACCCGAGGTGGTGGTGGCGGTGGTGGTGCTGGAGACACCACCGTCAGGGCTCGGACCGGATGGTGGCATGGTAGCGGCGCTGATGACGCCAGTAGAGGAGGGATAGTTGATGTTCGTGGGTGTCGCGGGGTGTTCTAGCACGGTCTGTGGAACGTCGATGATTTCTGGTCGCACCACGCCGGATGCTGGGAACGTCTGTGCGACTGTCGGCTGGGGCGGTGACTGTGACGGCTGTGGTAGTGGTAGTGGTGGTGGCTGTTGTTGTTGTTGTTTTTGTTGTTGTTGTTGTTGTGGCGGCGGCGGCGGCGGCGGCGGCGGCTGCTGCTGTGGAGAGACGACAAAGGACGACGCCATCATGGGGGCAGAAGAGGATGAATCGGATGGCGCCGTTGGGGGCACCACAGGTTCTGTGATGGGCGTCGAGCTCGCGATGCCCGTTCCCGGTCTCCTCATGGGGAACTCGTCGTCGTCGACGGCGGGGTTTGTTATGGGGATGGGACCTGAGATGCGGCCTCGGACGGACTGGTAGCCGCTCTTGGGTCGAGGCAGCGCCGACGCCGTCGTCGGTGAGGCTGGTGTGCTCCCACCAAAAATCTTGGCCTTCTTCATGGTGGTACTGCCGTTGGTGATGGTGTTAGTAGTAGTAGTAGGAGTTGCGGTAGGCGCAGGTTGCGCGGGTGGGAGGTTGTTGTTGTTGGTCCCGTGGTTGGTTTTCTTCCGGGCCGAGAGGGGGAAGCTCCGCGCCGGCACAGGTGGCGCTGGTGGCGCTGGTGGTGGTGGTGATGAGGACGATGACGACGAGAATGGCCTGTCAGTGGCAGCGTGGTGGAGGGGCTGGAGGAGGATTGTTGAGGTTGGCATTGGTGGCGTCGGTCCGGGCAGTCCATCTGGCATTCCGGCTCATGATATGGGGGCCAAGAGGGGGAACACAAAAGAAAGGAGAGAAAATCCCAAGAAGGAGGCCTGGCTGAAAACTGGTCCTGGGTTGTTCCCTTTTTTATTATCTCCAGGATAGGATGAGATCCAGCTGATGGGTAACGAGCGGTAGATGCGGTGAGGAGGACTTGTGTGTTGTGCATGGATGAACTATTCCTGTTCAGCCTCACCTCCCGCAGCTGGTCCACATGGCCGTCGCACGCGTCTCAATATCTAGAGCAATGCGACCTGGCACCTAGCACAACAAACTCTCTCGCTCACTCCTCGCCCCCGTTCGGCTGACAGGTGGGCTGTGCGAGCGAGCGCACGCACGCACACACACACACACACACACACACACAAGGCGTCTCGAGGAAGAGACGGGGAGCCCCGTGATCAGCCCAAGGGGAGTGAGTGTAGGAGGGAGTGAGCAAAGCGAGTGAGTGGATAATGGAAGGTTTGGTGGCGTCGGCCCCTCAGGCTGAAGACAGGATGGTGAGACTTCAGAAAAAGAGAAGGAGAAGGGACTAGGCACTGGCCGCAGCGAGGGTGGGCGACAGCAGCATGACAACAGATCCCGGACTGTGCATATTACTGTTGTTCTCGTTGTGCTGCTCGTACCTGGGACAAACTCGGCGTGGGCGTGTGGGGAGATTTCGACCTGCGAAGAAGAAGAAGAAGGCGGCGGGGGCTAAACGATGCTGGCCTGGTCTCTACCCTTGGCGGCACGAATATAAATACACCAACACGAGCAGGAGGATATGTGTAAGTGAGTAAGTGAAGAAGGTAGGTGACGAGATGATGGGCAAGAAAAGCGCACAAGGAGGCCCACGCGCGCGAAAACAGGCTGCCGGGTTGCTGGTGGGCGTATCAAAAAGGTGAGATGTACTATGTACTATGTACTATGTACTATGTAATGAGGAGGAGCCCCCCAGATGGACCGGGGCCCCCCTTCCCTGGAAGGAATGCCATGCAGTCCAGTGAAACGAGACAGCCGTCCTCGATTCATAGTAGTAAAAGAAAGAAAAAAGGTGGGAACGCCACGCATGCTGGGGATCCCTGGTTAGTACTTCTGCATGGGTCGCAGGGATTAACAGAAAAAAAGATGGGGCTGTCCGGGTCCAAACAAGGAGTACAGATTGCCAACAGGCTCAAGCACTGGCAGTGGAGCTGGAGGGGGATGGCAGGTAGGTGTGTGTACAATAGTATTGTGTAGGTGTATACTATGTATATTGTATATATGTATGTCTACCATGTTAGAACGTGTGAGAGGGAGATTTGGATTATTATTATGATAAAAGCTATAGTACAGTAGTAGTAGTAAGTAGTAGTAGTAGTAGTAGTAGTAGTAGTAGTAGTAGTAATAGTGTATTATGTAACACCCCCCCCCCCCCCAAAAAAAAAGGTGACATCTAACAATGCCTTTTTGAGGAAAGGGGACTAGGCAAGATAGAAGCTCAGGGGCCCCCCCTCACCAACGCACCTTCCTCTCTCTTTCTTATCCACTCTCGTGTGTGTGTGTGAGAGAGAGAGGGCAGGAAGGACTGAGGCAAGCAAACACGTTGGCTGGCAGAGTCGTACCGAGTCCACGGGGTCAATAAATTACGCCGACCAGAATACTGTGGTACCACGGCGGAGACCAACTCTGGTCTAAATCTCTTGCCGAGATGTCCATCGTAGCAATAAGAGATGACGGAGCATTCCGGGCTTGCCTGGGGTTTCCGTCATACATAGTATGGTATTATATTTTATGTACAATACCAGCGTCACTGTTCCGTCCAGACAGACAAACCATCGACCGACTGTTGAGCTCGCTGACCGGGCTGCCAGGTGTGCCAACAAGATAAGACAGCCTGTTGGGGTCTAGCTGGCCATGCAATCATACACATACGCACACGCATCCTTCTTCTCCCACGCCCAGCCCGCCCATTCTGGGTTGAGAAAGAGCCGGAGAGATCACAACCTGCAGCACAGACGTCGATGAACCCGCTTAGCCACAGCATGTTGGCCCCACGGGGCGGAACCAGTGAGACAGCATTTCTGGCCTAGCCACTCCGGAATAGGTGGCGTGGTGGGTGTGGGTGGGTATTGTGGGTGCCAGTGCCAGTGTGTGCACTACTTGTTCCCCCCCCCCTGGGTTATGCAGGAGGAGGAGGAGCAGCGGCAAAGCAGCAAGCCAACAGGCAAAGCTTCTTCCACCTCGTACGTGGCTTGCATAAGTCACAGTAGTAGTAACTGATATGAGACGAACCATTGCTGCATCAGGGAATAGAGTACATTAACCAGAGTAAGTAGATACGGGATCCCAAATTTATCCTGAAGAGGATACTGGTGGGACAGAAGAAGGAGGGGGGGGGAGAAGAGGAGCAAGACGAGGGGAAGATCATGTCCCCCCCCCCCCTCTTGCAAAAAAAGAAAAGTGAGAGACCAACTCTCCCATCTTCTGGTAGCGATATTCAAACATCACCACCACTGACTGACCCCAAGACTCGCAATTACAACGTCGCCTCGGCAGTCCTATATCGGGTGACTGTGGCCGTCATTAACTAGGCTGATTAGGTGCACACCACCCGCCTCGGAGGAATCACTGCCGCAGGTTTGCACCCCGGCCCCGCGCTTCCCCCCCCTTCTCCTTCTAGTATGTAAAGACAGGAAAAAGAGAGTCGCGGCTCTTGTCACCCCTCTCGAGATCTGCAGGATGATCGCGGCCAAACCGCGAATAGGGAGGCCCGATGTGGTGACCACCCTTCCCCCCCCCCCTTTCAATAAACATACTTGTAGTACGCTTGCAACGCAAGGTCACATCCGCCGGCGCCATCGTCGTCAGAATAACCCGCATTGATAGGTGCGCAGGTTGCGCGGTCGCGGATGTGGCGGCAAATTCTCTCAAGAGGCGAGGAGAGGAGGAGGAGGAGGAGGAGGATGACGACGATGAGGAGAGGGGCATAGTGACAATGCAATGCACACACACAGACACACACACACACATAACGCTCGCTTCCATGCAAGCATGCGCCTTTTTTCCCCCCAGGCTGTTGATTTGGTCTTGATTGGCCCTCCAGGTTATTTGCGAGCAACACGAGATTGTAGAGAGTTTCGCTTCTTAAGTACGAAAGTATTATTAGCGAGAGCCGGAGCTGGAACAGTCGAACACTGGCCCGTTTGCTATGTCAACCTCTTCTTTCTTCTGTTTTTCTTTTTCCAACTCGAAGATGACAGCCTAGATTAAGTTGAACTTTGGGTAAGGTTCAAGGGGTCACCATCTCGGTAAGACTAGGCGAGGACTGAGCCGGTAGATCAACAAATAATAATACCTTCCGTTATTGTTTGCAGTTCCTGGGGTTGATGATGTTGTGCTTGTGCTCCCGTACGTCTTCTCCTCCCAAGCGATGACCTTTCTTTGTTTGACATATCCTCCTTTGGAAGGGGGAAGCAAGGGACAAGAAGGGGAGGGGGGGGGTGTCCACACACATCTGCACCACATGACACTTGCTGACGCAGTATGGCGCGAAGAAGGTGCCCAGTGCGGAATGCAGGAGCGACAGGGACGCGCCGTGCAGAACTAAATGAGCCTGCAGCAATGTGGCCCGTGGATCGCGACTTCCCAACAAGGGGTCTGGGAGGGGGGTGGATTGGTTGAATGTGAAGAGGGGGAGGGAAGGCCCTTGCTCCCGTGTGAGCCGGCATGGTGCCAGCGAGCTCAGTGTCGATCAGTGGGAATAGACGAGGACAACACACACACACACACTCTCTTTCTCTCTCCTCCAACCACCCTTCCACCCCAGTCGTCAACCGATTTTCGTCTACACTTGCTCTATCTGTTTCATTCATTCATTTCAGCATTGTTCCCGTCAAAGGGTCAAAAGAAAAAGAAGAAGAAAACCTTAATTGCCTCTGCCCCCTCCCCTCCCCCTCCCCCGATCTATAACACGGTCAAGTAAAGGGCCTGGGATTGCGGGTTGCCTCGTGGTGACTTTCGGCGCCAGAAGGCTATCTGGACGATCAACAGACCATCCCCTTCCCTACACAGTAAATGTGGTTGGTTGATCCATAACTACCCATTAAAGCCAAGCAATACAGAGGACAGCTCTTCGATGAAACCATCTCCTGCAGGCGGGCAGACAAGACCAAAATAAAGAAACCCCCCCTCGACCGAAGGAATACATGAATACGAACTTTTATTTTGGTTGTCGATGCTCGTTTTCGGTATCTGTGACCGACGGGATGGAACACAGCACAAAACACAGAACAGACTGACTGCACTGCAAATCAGCGCAACCCGCATCCCCTACTCGTGCTTCTTCTTGGCCACAGGGGGGATGGGGGGGAAGAGCCCCCCCCTTTGGCCAGCCACAGCTACGCTCGTCGCTCAGATGGGGGTTATTAGGTGGGTCATTGTGCTTAGACCTGCCGAGGTTCTGTTGTTCCCCCCCTTAGGCGAGAATGATCCTGCCTCCACGCGAGCCGCTGGATGAAAGACAAGAAGAAAAGAGAGAGAGAGAGAGAGAGAAATAATGGATGATGGCCCGTGAGTGCTTCGGGTGGCTTGCAGTGGCCGATGGGGATGGGGCCGCAAGGACCTCTGCTGTCATGATTCGTTTAGACAGGGGTATTTTTAATTTATTACTTTTTTGCGCCTAAAAAGCTGTACAGTAGTCGCTGGCTTGCTGCAGGGTGTACACGCCACGGCACAGCGGATCCATGGTTTGAGGAGGGGTCTTTGCTCTTGTCGCCGATCCGCATGGAGGGGGCTGGACTTTCTAGGCTTAGAACCACACCATTTGATATTTCTTCCTCTTCCTCTCCCAAAAGAAAAAAACTTGCGACGCGCAACTATCGTCATCGGGAGAAGTTTGTGTTGCAGTGATTTCTTATCATGCCGAGAGAGAGAAAGAAAAAAAAGACAGCTTGAAGCCCTCGCTTGCGACGGTAATCAACACCGCCCGGCCCCTGCCATGTGGAGTGCTCAGAATTGAGTTCATTGTCGTCACAGGGGTTTCTGAAACCGCTTATAAGACCAGGAGCCCCCCGGGGGACGGGGCTTGTTCTCGTCGAAAATATCCCGAGGGGAATAAGATGCACGTGGCATGTCCCGAGTTTTTTTTCTCTCTCTCTTCACTCTTTCCAGAGAGTACCCGGGCTGGTTCTGGTCGTCACATCGTGCAAAAGGTTCAAAGGGCTGCCTGGGGCGGGGGTGTCCCACATCCTTTGCTTTCAAGGCATCCAGACTCGATGTGTAGTAGTACAACAAGACTCCCCTCCCCTTGATAAGTAAGATTTGAGCGTTCGAGTCCTTCCTGTCTGTCTCCACCGTATACCCTCGGGGTCCCAGCTGTCTGGGCAGCGCTGTTTCGTCTGGTCCAGGGGCCCCTCAGTGCGTGCGTGCGCTCGCTCGCTCACTCGCTCTCTCTTCCGAGACCTTGAAATGGATATCGTCGTTGTCGTCGGTTCCTCAGACAGTCTCTATCCCAAGGAGTCCAACACCTCAAACGCCTTGTCCCGCCGGAGGGGAGGGTCCAAAGAGAATTGCATCATCTGGGGCACGTGCAATCTGGGGTGTGAGCACGTCTGCAACGGGTCTAACTGCTTCATCGGTTGCCGGAACTTTTCTACCGTCCGATCACTCGTTAACGCCCCCCCCCCCCCCACCTTCTTCGTGCGTTCCTCAACGAGTCGCTATCACCTCTGCAAGGTCTGGGTATCGCAGGTCTGCGTGCTCCTCGAGGAAGTCCATCCATCGCTTCAGATACTTGCTGCCTCTGTAGTAATGATTTACCAAGAAAGATTGATCAGCCGAGCGTCTTGTCCCAAAAAAGTTTGTGGGGACCGTCGCAAGAGGTGGCTGGATCCGTGCATCATCTCCGATGCGCGCATTTTCCAGGGTGGGGGGCAAGAGATAGATATCTTCACTGAAAAGGCGCAAAAACAAGGTTCACTCACTTCTTGACCGTCTCCGAGTCGCCGATGACGGTTAGAGATCGTTTGGGCCGTGTCATGGCAACTTAGGCGTAAGTGTCAGCATCATGATGTCGGTACTGGGAGAGAAGAGAGAGAGAGATGGGGAGAAAATTCCCTCTGCTCTTTTGTCTGGACGGACCGTTTAGTCGTCTCTTCTCCCCAAGGAAGCCAACCTCGCCCTCGGGATTACTCCTGACGAGGCTCACCACCACAGCTTCCTTCTCGCGGCCCTGGAACCCGTCGACGCTACCTAGCTCGATACCTGGAAAGGCTTCCTTCAGAGGCGCAAGCAGGGCGAGCTGAACTCCCGTTCATAAACGATCCCATCCCCCTTCCATGTCAGTGATCTGCGTGTGCATGAACTATAGTAACCCCGCCATAAAGCCGTAGAGAACAGGCACGCAGTAAAAAAGAGCAAGGGGGTTTTTTTTTGCAACTGCAAAAGAAAGCGTGCCGGGGTAAGGGAAGGAAGGGAACGGTACCTGTGCATTGTAAGGAGTCACGACGGCAATGTCTTCGGCCATGACACCGGCATCGACGAGGCTGCGGACATGCTGTCTGACCAGTGCGGCTTCCATCTCGTTACTCTTGCTCTCGCCGTGCAGGGAGGCCTTGACATTCTTGGAGGTATCCTCCTCTTCCGCCTTCTCAGGAAAGTCGCCGCCCTGCGTGTCAATGAAGATCAGTGGCTCGGACGTCTCATCGTTAGCCTCTACCTCGTAGGGTAGATCCTTGAGCAGCCGGTCCCTGACCGCGTCCGCAGCGAGCAGTTTTGAGTCGTAGAGCTCGTCCGAGGGGAAGCGCATGATCTTCTCGTGCATGCGGTACTGGGTCGTCAGCATCCTCTTGATGGAGGGCCCATGGAGAGACAGGAGCCTGTCGAACAAGGTCGTCTCCAGGGTCGCCCCCTTGAGCAGCTTCTCGGCGCCGCCCTCCATCTTTGTGGGCTTCGCCTTGGAGTTGAGCGACTTGATGGTGGGGGGCAGCTGGAGATGGTCTCCCGCGCAGACGGCCTTCTTGGCCGACAGCAGCGGGACCCAGCACTGCGCCTCGAGGGCCTGGCTCGCCTCGTCGATGATGACCACATCAAAGTCCTCGTTCCGAAGCTGGTACCCGCCGGCGCCGTGCAGCGTGGCGAGGACGACCTTGCTCCCCCTGACCAGGCTGGTGATGCACCCCCTCTCCCGCTCGCGGTACTCCCTGCGCAGCTCCTTGAGGTCGGCGTAGATGGCCTTGCGCTCCCTGCCGCTCTTTGTCTTTTTGATGGACGCCTGCTTTGCGTCCATCTCGCTGCGGACATCCCTGACAATCTGGCCGGCCTCGGAGGTCCGCGTCAGGACGTCCAGGGAGTGGTTCAGGACGGACGGGAGGAGGCGTGCCGGGTGGCCGAGGCGGACGATGGGCACCTTGTGCGGCGCCAGGCGCTCGACGATGTTGTCGACGGATATGTTGGAGGGGCCGCAGACCAGGACGCGTAGGCCTCGCCTGGTCATCTGGAGAATCAGCTCGATGAGCGTGTGCGTCTTGCCAGTGCCCGGGGGTCCGTGGATCAGCGCGATCTCTCGGGAGGCGAGGGCGAACCTGATGGCGTCCTGTTGCGAGTCGTTCAGCGTAGGGTCGATCCAGTCCAGCCTGCCGACGTCAGGATCGGAGGAGAGGTCCTCTGGAACGGGGGTTGGACTGGACAGGCCGAATAGTGTCCTCATGAACAATGAGTGCTCCGACTCGCCCATGGCCTGCAGCTTCTCCATCGTCTGGTTCATCCTGTCACCAAACCCAGATTAGTGAAACTGCTTCCTCGTGCTCCTCCTCCTCCTTCTCACAACTCAATAATGGTCCATCCTCCCGCTCACCTCTTAAAGGTAACATCATCAGCCACCTTGACACACCAAACCCTCCCACCCAGCCCACCACCCTCATCCCCTTCCCCGTCCAGCGCGACCCCAATATCCTCCCTCCTCACCCTGGTGACAACGCCCCTGGCCCCTTTCCTCTCCAGCTCCTTCACCTCGCGCTTCTTGGCGCTGCCCGCCGGCTGCTCGCTGACCAGGACAATGTCACCCGTCCTGATCCCATGCTCGGGCAGCTCGAAGCCTCCACCACCACCTGAGGAGGAAGAGGAAGAAGAGGAGGACACAGCCGGGTCCGGGGCGAGCTCGATGACGGTCTTGCCGCCGAGGCCGGTGCGGCGCGAGGACACGATGAGGTTGGTGAGGGCGACACCGGCGCGCTGGAGGGAGGACGGGGCGTGGGCTGAGATGAGGGTCGAGGTCTCGGCGATCTCAGAGGCCTGCTCAGCAGCCAGGAGGGCGAGCTGTGTGGCGGCGAAGGAGGGGATGTCGACAGGGTTGAGCTTGGGTGCCATCGTTTTCCTGGATGGCGAAGGACCCGGTGTGGGTGGGGGGGGGGGGGGGGGTTTTCAGGGAGAGAGTGTAAAAAAAAAAAAAAAAAAAAAAA
>JACWST010000174.1:0-43002 GCA_014850475.1 Cryphonectria naterciae | reverse complement strand
GGGTGGGGGTGGGGGAGGGAGAGTGGGGGGGGAGGGGGAGGGAGGGGGGGGGGGGGGGGGGGGGGGGTTTGGTTGGAAAAAAAAAAAAAAAAAAAAAAAAAAAAAAAAAAAGGACTTGCTAAAGTGTCGTCGAAGGAATCAGTCTGGAAAGGCTCATTGAATGCCATGAAGGGGATATTTTGAGTCTTCAGTGGTGGTTGTCATAAGTTATGTTTGAGAGAGTCAGTTCACATAACCTTGTAGCGAGGATACTGAAGCAACCCAAGCAGTCTAAAATAAAAATGAAAATAGAGGGGTAGTTTTGTTCGTGACAGGCTTGACAAGCAGCACTACGTATTTATTAAGGGTGCACCCCATGTAAAATAATTACAGTCAAGCAACTCTCATGTACACTTGAAATTGGAAAATCTAATTCAGATCTGAAGAGCCTCTCTAAACGAGATTCCAACATTAGTTGTTTATATAGAATAAGAAAAGAAAGCAAGCAAGCACAGGGTTAAATTAGCACCGCCAGACCTATGAGATGACGCAACTCAGTGCCTCTTTTCTACTGTACTCAAACTACGCTGGCCCCCTCCATTGCAATGCCTCCTCGGGCATTGAATTAAGCCACTCTCTCACAATGCAAATTACTACAGCTTGCTCGACTGAATACTTTTTTTCATTTAAAAATAAGGCATTTTTCTTTGAATTCACATAGGTAGGTAACTTGACTGGACTGCGCAGATGCAAAACTATGAACGATGTAGTTATCCAATCTCCGTCCATCATTGTCACAGAAGCAAAGAAAAGAAAAGAAAAGAAAAGACAAACGCCGTGGACCCAGCAATGCTCCGAACCAGACGCCAGAACGGCCGATGTTCCCCCCACCAAAAGGGACTGTTGAATCGCTAAAACTTTCCTGACCATGCAGAGATGAGGAACCAAGAAACATCCACACAACTTATGCCCGACCAAAGAACAATGATCTGATCGAGCGACCGAGCTAAATGTCATCCTCGACCATACCCAACACGTCCAGTTCCGTCTTCACCATCCTCTCGAACTCGTCGCGGTCGATGCCCGCCGTGCGTGACAGTAGGAACAGGCTTCGGATGCTCCGCGACACGTGCTGCTTGACGCCAAACTCGTTCTGCTCCTGCCGCCCGGCTTGCTGCTCCAGCTTGAGCACGGTATGGCTCCCGTTGGAGCTGGCGCTGGAGTCGGGCCGCGGGTGTGCGAGCGCCGCCGTGCGCTCCTCGTCTTCCTGCGAGCGAGCGCTGGGCGTGGGCGCGAGCGTCCATCCGCCATTAGACCCGTCCGTCTCCTCGCCGCCTGCCGCCGAACCTGAGGAGTGATCGGCAGAGTACTGGAGGCCAAGTGGTGGCGCGGCGGGGGCGGTCGGGATCCCGTGCTGTTGTGCCATCTGGGCCTCGTCTGGATCATGATTGTCCATCGCAGGCTGTATGCTGTCGTACTGGGCGTAGTACGCGTCGTCCTCCTCCGCCTCCTCCGAAGCGCTCTTGCGGGTCGCTTCCGGCTGGTACTGCTGACCTGAGGAGACCACCGGTGCAGGGGACCGCCCGACCTGTGGTGTTCGTGCCGGCGTGGCGTCGTATCGATCCCAATAGTCATCATCGTCGTCATCATTGTCGTCGCCGTTGTTGCCGCCCTCTTCAGTTTGCGGTGCAGGTTGGGCGTCCGTGCTGGGCACCTGCTGTATAGATGTCCTGTCTGTGTTGGAGGTTTCCTCCCGAAACGCCCTCTCCGCCTCGGAGATGCTCGGCTGCCCCTGGAAAGAGGCAAAGGGGCTCGACTTCTCCGGGACGCTGACCTCACCGACCCGCCAGCCCTCCCCGCCGCCGGCCTCGTCGTTGACGCACCAGACGAGCCTGAACAGCAGGTCAAACTCCTCCATCACGACCAGAGCCTGCAGCGTCTCCTCGTCCAGCCGCCTGTACTGCGTCTGCACGTCGTAGTCCCAGTCGACCTCGACCTCGCCCGAGACAGGGTGCGGCTCGAGACGGTCGCTCCGGGCCACCTCGGCCAGGCGCGACTCGGCGCCCTTGTCATAGGTCAGGAGCCGCAGCCATGGCTCGTTGCTGGTCGAGGAGAAGAGCTGAACGCGCTGGCGCAGGATGGGCGAGAGGAGGCGGAGGATGGCGGGTGCGGGCTGCGAGGAAAGGGAGGCTGTAGGTAGGGAGGGGAGGAGGGGGCTGAGGAGGTCCCTTAGGTTGGGCGGCCAGATCGTAGAGGCCATGTCTTCGTCGTCGTCTTCGTCGTCTTCGTCGTCGTCGTCGTCGTTGTGGGTTCGATACCGTCTCAGGACTTATAGTAGCCTTTGTAGGTAGGAAGAAAGAAGGGAGGGAGGGCTGCTCAGGTGCTGTGTGCCAGTGGAAGTTGTCACATGCCAACGAAGCACAGGAACGAAAATTCTTGTCTTGACCTGGGATCAAAAACAAGAGAGTGGCTTTGTATAGTTGAACTTTAAAATAAAAAAACAAGAAGAGCAGTAAGAAGAGAAGAGAGAGAGGAGAGAAAGAAAGAAAGAGAGAGTATCAGGAGCTCTCAAAGTGCGTCGAGCGAACGAGAGAGAGAGAGAGACGAGAGACACACAGTATAAAGTCGACCATCCGGTAGCCTCAAACTTGGCAGCCTGGGCTGTGACGGAGAAATGGAAGAAGGCACCGCATCAGATGCGCTTGTTACCCTAGCACACATGCACCATGCTATGGAGTTCTCGCCCGGCCCCCCAGGGCCTGACCTCATCCATGCAGAATGTGACCCCGCTTTAGAGACTTCCATGGTTCAATTGGCTCGGACAGATGGAACTAGCGGGTAGCAGGGGACTATCCCTGTGGGACCTTCCCTGCTACACTACCACCATAGCACCTGCGTACCTTTGCTTTGTCAAGTCCGCCCTGATAACGTCGAAGGAGGAGGCTGATGGATTATCCCCCGAGATTTCATCCACTCTTCCCTCAACCTCACGAAACCCGAGATTCCACCTGTGCGGCACGGGAGACGTATGTATGTATAGCTGGCCGGTGAGGGATATCAAAACTGCGCTCCTGAGCCCCACAGCCAGCACGGACGATCCTCTCTCGCTATCAGTTCGAGGCTGTGGCCGGAGGGCAGGTCCTCTTCGGTGAATTTTTTGGCCCCCCCTTTTTTCCAAGCCGGAGAATCTGTCAACCATCCAGCCTCTCTCTCGACATTTATCTATCCGACAGGGCTTTCTCGTCTATGTGTGATCCCTCCTTGCTTGAAACCCAGACGATATGTTACGCTTCGAACATGCCGCACGCGCCCACTCCTGAGGGGGGGGGGGGGCGGGTTGAAATGAAGGAGCCCTGAGCCGAGATCGAGATGACACATCGCCTCCTTGTTGTTTTGCGCCTGTCAGCCACCGAAGGGGATTCTTGTCTTTATCCCAAAGTAGTAATAACACGAGGGCGACCTGCGATGGAACCAGAACCAGTCGAGGTTGGCTGCCCTGCCCCCCTGGGTCTTCCTCCAAAAGGCAGGTGGCTTTGGACCCAGATCATTCGAGAAGATTACCCGGCGGCTTTGCGAAGAAGAAAAAGGAAACAAGACTCGTGTTTCTTGCGGGGTCCGCGAGCTGATGGTGCCCCCTCTGCTCCCGAGGTCGGCGCACTGCCGAATGACCTGTGTGGCTGTCCCTCTTTCGTGGGAGGGCGTGGTAGGGTGACACTGCAGCCGGCTCCCGGCGGTTCGAGAAGCTCTCGAGATAATCTTCGGAAATGCGATGACGATGGATTGGGCAGCTGCGTACCCGATCATGTGGCTCCGCGGGAGATGTTCGTGTTGCATACCTCGCCGATGCTTATCTAATAGAGTGATATTGAGTCAACGTTGAGCCCTAGTAGAGATCTTTAGGCATTACCTTGAGTTCCCCTTGATGGAATGCATTTCAATAATCTCCCTGTATGATGTGCTCTCAGATCAACAAACCATGTTAATAAGTGTATCCGTCATGACTGGCAGATGCAACCCAGCCACCCTAAAGCTTAAGTATCCTTGACAGTGTCAATCTCAACCGCTCCTGGAACTGTTCAACGAACCATGAGAGCAGATATCTGCACAGTGGAGGAGACATCACAGCCTAGAACCAGTCTAGTAGTATTGTTATAAATGGGCCATATCCGGTACCAAAAGTAAGTCCGGAGCGGCAACCAAGTTGCCCACTCGTATCCCGAACGCCGCCCTATGAGAAGAAAAAACAAAAAACAAAAAAATCCATTTTCCTTCACCGCAAACCCTTTTACCCGATATCCCATATCCCCCAGTGCTAACGATCCGTATACTTCCATGTGCGCTCCATCTAGCACTTGATCGAGACGGCAGAGAACTCCAGACTGTTGCAGTCGTTGTTGCTGACCTTGTACGACTTGCCAGTGCAGTCGCTGTTGGCCCACAGCTTGGAGGTGCAGCCACTATCAAGAGGGGGTTAGCAAACACGTCTGAGAAAGGCTAGAGCATGGATGGTGTTGGGGGAAAAGGAGATGGGAAGGAGGGAAGGGAGAAGGCCATACTTGTTGATGGAGATGTAGGAGCCAATGTTGGTGACAGGCCAGCACTGAGATGTGGTGCCGCTGCCCTGCCAGCTGAAGGTCTGCACCACTCCACCCTGGCAGGTCGTGCCGGTATAGACCTCGACCTGGCCCTCGTCCTCGCCGCGGATGTCGACGCCGGCGGGAGACGCAGTGGCGAGGGCGCTGAGGAAGAGGACGACGAGAGTCTTGGCGAACATCTTGAATATGCTTTGTGTTGTTGTGGTGGATGTAGAGAAAACGGTGATGCGAGGAAGTGATGTTGACGTTGATGAGTATTTATTTATTTGTGTTTTGATGCTGAACGTGGACTGTGAACTGATTGGTTGTTGTTGGAAATGTTGATGATGATGATGCAGACGAGAAACACTTGGACAAGAGAGCTCAGATGACTCTATATATACACGTCTCTTCTCCCGTTCATCGAGAGTGTCAACAACCTCGTTGCTAGACTTCACTTTGCCTCGGTGTGGCCTATGAAGTGAGCCTCAAAGGGGGGATCTCCCATCCTGCTCGGCCGTTCTTGCACTGTTGGCTCTAATAATAAGGATGGGAATAAGATTCGGTACGAAGAAGCAACCGAGTGGCCGTCCTTCAATTACGCAAAGAACGAGGAGAAACACTCAGCAATGCCCTACTTTCGTAGCTTTCCGACCGGTTTTCACGGCCGATAACTCCACCAGACTCCGGCGGCGCGGCCGGCCCTTGTCGACTCTTCGTGGAAGGAGGGCAAGGGGGACGACGCGCGTTTGCATAGACTATTTGAGTCGTTTTCCCCTGGTATGTTTCGAAATGGCAGGTATTGGTGATGATGATACGGGCCGTCCCAGACGCCTCTCCCGTAATGCGGAGGGGGAAACCGAACCGTTGGTCATGATTCTGTGCTATGTTGATGGGTGGCTGTCAAGATTCGGCCCATCATTCCTCATGACAGGGTTGCATCATGTAATCCCTTTGATTCCGCTGCCCACAATCCAAGACACTACCTTGATGCTCGACTGCTGGCGCCCCCCTGTCTACTGCTGCCTCTCGGAAGTCTGACATGTGGTGGACTGGCATATGCACCAAGCCTTTCTCATCCAGACAACAAATGATCATCACCATTCTTGACTGAAATCACTTGTGCCGGCACACGGAAGCTGATCGATGCATGAGCCGTTGGGTAGGAAAAAAGAAAAAGAAAGATCTCTTTAACGACATTGCTAATCCTAGATCGACGCGTCCCGCTGGCTAGTTCCGAGATTACTATTATTATGTGGTTCGTTGGTAGATGGATGGATCGTAACCCATGCACCAACGTGCAGATATGAGACTGGACATGCCATAAGTGGCCAAGCATGCGGCATGATATACCAACATAAATGATATTAATAACCATGCTGCTGTAGTCATAACCTCATCATGTTGCTCCATGGGCTGAAAGACGGTCATACGAGACCGCTAACAGGCTCTCCCTACGACAACAAGTTACATTTCATGGTCATCTCGATGGCTTGAGTCTGGAGATGGATGGATGCGCCGCGAGCAATCACGCGAAAAGCTTCCCTTCACTCAGCTCTATCAATCAGTTCCTTCCTGATCAGCACCAAGTTTTACCATCCTCTTAGTGCTCTCACGGCTCTTTGACATGTCAAACGGGCGGTGGCCGTTTCGGTGGTATCATATGTGCTTTTTCAGCATACAAGGAGCTTCAGTAAAACAGTTTCTGGCGTGCCCATAGTGCTGAAAGGGACTCGCAAACGTATCCCTTGGCGCTGAATCGTCGATTCAGGCAAAAGGACAGCTGAGTGAGAACATTCCAATATGAACTTGAACGTTGCAGATTCAAGGGCTCCGAAGGCCGCAGGCGTAGTCCGCACCACAAATCCATTCGCCTCGGTGAAAACAACTTGTGCATCTTCAGGACTGCCCTTAAGAGCAGAGCTTGACTTGGGTCCTGGTTCAGTCGCGAAAACAACATCAGTCGTCTACCATGGTGTCCCCTTGAATGGACGCGAGAGATGATAATTGTCTAGGACTCAAGTAAGTATCTGAAAGTTAGTGCTACGTGGAAATGTACTCGAAAAAGCTAAAAGGGAGGAAAGGAATGGAAAGCATGAAGGAAGGAAACGCTCACGAGGCCATAGTGGAAGGAAAAAGAAAGAAAGAAAGAGAAAAAGAAAGAAGAGAAAGCAAGACGGAAAGGTCGTTTCAATGCTAGAATTGTCTGCGTAAGGATGCATGCGAGAGTGCTGTTGAGAACAAGTCCGGTCTTACTAACACAATGAATCTTATTCAAGCAGACATTCAAATATTCCTTCTCAACAAATTGGTAATATCCACTGCTTTTGCCATATCCTTTAGAGAACGACAATGGTGCGAATTCAGACAATGAAAGATGGTGGGGAGGCGGGAACCTGGGAAGCGGGTACTACCCACGGTCAGAAGTAGCAAATCATACTTATTTCATATCCAATACCCAAAATATTATTCCACTTTGAAATTACAGGACCAAGTATTTTATTTTAACCTGCTTTATAACATGTGGTTCTATTTTGTTGCTGCCCCCCCCCCCCCCACCCCCTTCCCCCGAATGAGCATCATAGTATTATGTACTTAAGTATTAAGAAGTACTTAGTATTCAGATTGTGTTGAAGGGTGCAGGGATGAGGCAGTCTACTGATGTCACTGCGCGATAAGCCGCGATAAGATTTTCGGTCAACGGACTTCCTCCTGGGCCAAGGGACCCAAGCAGTAAATGTTCTCGACCACTTTCGAAAACCGCCATACATGCCACTACTGGTCTCTTCTAAATCAGCATGGCACGAGTGAATGCTTCGCAAGACTGTCTCCTCTAATCTGCGCCTCTCTCCTACCCACGGCCTGGATCTGCTCTCGTGACCAAGGACACGTCGTGAATACTGCTCCCTTGGCCTCTGCGCCGGACTTTAGCAAGGTCTCAAAATACATTCTGTTGACTCAAGTGCATGTCTCCCAAAGGAGAGCAGCTCAAAGATGAGGTATGATATGTGGAACAGCTTTCGCGACGACGGATTTGTTTGCTAATACTCGGCGCCAGGGCTCTCGGCTTCAGGTTGTCGTGGCTGGAGCAACGGCCGGCATGATCTCGCGGTAAGCTAGCCAGCGCTTTCTGGTGCGCACAACAGGTCGCCTTCTGATGTCAAGAGCAAGCTATTCTAACAAGGCGTCTTTGGGTCCAGGTTCATCATTGCCCCCCTCGACGTCGTGAAGATCCGCCTCCAACTGCAATCCCACTCCCTCTCGGACCCGCTCTCCCACCCCAATGCCCGCGGTGGGCCTATCTATAAAGGCACCATCCCAACCATAAAGACCATCCTCGCGACAGAGGGCCTCACTGGCCTGTGGAAGGGCAACGTCCCCGCCGAGCTGATGTACATCTCATACTCGGCGATCCAGTTCACCACCTACCGCTCGACGACCCAGCTCCTCCAGCACCTCCAGGAACAGCACGGTGTCAAGATCCCCGGCGCCGCAGAGACGTTCATATCCGGTGCGTCGGCCGGTGCGGTCAGTACTGCCGCCACGTACCCACTCGACCTCCTCCGGACGCGTTTCGCGGCACAGGGCAACGACGATAGGGTCTACACCTCGCTGCGGCGCGCCATCGCGACGATACGGCGCGACGAGGGCTCGAAGGGCTTCTTTCGGGGCCTCAGCCCCGCGCTGGGCCAGATCGTGCCCTTCATGGGGGTCTTCTTCTCCGTGTACGAGGCACTGCGCACCCCTCTGTCACAGCTCAGCCTGCCTTTCGCCGGCGGCGAGGCTGTGGCGGGGACCCTGGCCAGTATCATTGCAAAAACGGGCGTGTTCCCCCTAGATACGGTGCGCAAGAGGATACAAGTGCAAGGACCGACGAGGAGCAGATATGTGCACAAGAACATCCCCGACTATGGGCGATTAGGGACGGTCGGGACCATACAAACGATACTGAGGACGGAGGGCATGAGGGGGCTGTACAGAGGCCTGACGGTCAGTCTCTTCAAGGCGGCGCCGGCGAGTGCCATCACCGTTTGGACTTATGAGCGGGTGCTCAAAACGCTGATTAGCCTGGAGGGGACAGACAAGGAGAAAAAGGTCTTGTAAAGTTGTGCATCAACGGCGTTGGGAGAGGGGCGCGAGGGGATTAAGCGCATTACTGGCATAGACTCTTTAAAAAAAAAATTTAAGCCAAGCAATGAGGTTTCCGCATTATCGAAAGAATCATTGGGAAATATCCCACCCGAGAAACGGAATCGGGGGTTGACGACACTCTCAACCTTAGTCCTCTCCTTTTCTCTCCTCGGCCAGCTGAGAGCACTCTTCTCTCAACATGCCAAAACAAATCTGATCCAGGCTCCTCCCGTTTTTCCAGATCGCCTTTCTCCTCACCCCCTCCCGCGTGAACCCAGCCTTCACCAACGCCTTGGCACTTCCGACATTGCCCTCATACACACCAGCCTCGACCCTCAGCGTCTCGGGAAACGTCTGAAAGGCCCACGCCACAAACCCCCTCACAGCCTCCGTCACATAGCCCTGGCCCCAGTACTCCCGGCCCAGCCAGTAGCCCACCTCCAAGGTGCGCGCCTCGACGTCCGATTGCGGCTTGAGCCCGATCCCGCCGATGAAGCGGCCATCGGAGCGCAGGCAGAGGGCGTAGTTGATGAGGACGTCGGTGGGCGGATCCGTGCGCGTGGAGGGCCTGGTGTCCTTGAGGGCCATGTTGGTGATGAAGAACTCGCCCTGGGCCAGCGTGTAGGGGGAAGGCCAGGTGTTGCGCATCCACTTGGCGATGTCTTTATCGTTGCCGAGGCGTGTTAACTCGGGGAGGTCGGAGGGGTGGAAGGGCCGGATGAGGACATTGGCGAGGGTAAGGATGGGTTCTGAGAGGGGTGTGCCCTGTGTTTCTGTTGTTGATGCCATTCTTGTGGTGTGGGAGTCAATAGACTGGCTTCAGGTTCGGGAGGCTTTGGTCTAGGGTTTTCCCTTCTTTCTTTCTTGTTTATGTCTTTATAGTAGACTGGAAAAAGAGGGCAAAAGATTCAAGTTCAATGACGAGGTGCTGCACACAAGGCAGCGAAAGATGTTGTTGAAATTTATTATGTAGGTGAAGGGAAAGTGCTGAAGCTGAGGTGAGTCACTCGGAGACTGTGATAAGCAGTAAAGTGCTGTCCCACTTCCCTCGGGAATCCTGCTGAGGATGCATCGGGACATGCGATGTCCAGTAAATGTTCGATGCACGCGCCTCTGAGCATAGAGTTCAATATTCGGGGAGGTACAGAAAAGTGAAAAGGAGGGGAAAAGGGTTCATGAAGCGCTACCATAGGTATCAAAAGTCCTGCTTTGCATGCGCTTGGTAGCTTGAGATCAAGATATACTCATGGTGAAAATCATCCTCGTCCTGCACCAGTTGATGCTATTTGACAGCACTCACGCTGACTTTCCATTGCTTCTCCCCCCACCCCTTTCTCAAAAGAATCTCTTGTGTCATGGATCAGAATACAATAGCTGCAGTATTGTTCTTATATATATATATATCTCCATGTAAAGTCATGTGCATACAAGTATAAGGTGACCATCGACATCAGTGTTGGAAGAATCAAGAGGATTTGTAGCTTTTAAGTTGACTTGACCTGCAACTGTGGCTAGCGTCCATAGAGGAGGAGGACCCCTGGCTAGTACCGAGTACAGCATGTACCATAGTACCATAGCATAATTGAAACATGAACTCGAGGCCTGTAGCTCCCCCGCAGTACAGTGGGTCATCGGTTTCAATTCCACCCCTTCATTGGAGCGCTGGAAGTAATCCTTGCTATTTCGAGAGCTACGCGGCCGGTGCCGCGCAATTGGTAGGGGAAAATGTGTCGTGGCCTCAAGTCAGTCAGTCAGCCTGATGCGCATCAAACACTTACTTGATATTATCATCTCTTACGATTTTTTTTCTTTTTCTTTCCTTCTTCTCCCCCCTCTCTTGAGCCTTTCCAACCGAGTCCAATATTTGACTGGCTGGCTGCTATTGGGTGGTGTATTTTTTATCTTCGGATACAATTTCCGTTCCGTTCCTTGCCGCTGCTCTGCTGCTGTCGAATCCCAAGTCCGCAGCGCAACCCATCCCCGACGGGTGTGTTCGCGCGCAAAGCTCAGAGCTTCTGACACTTGCGCAGACTATCCGACCTTATCTCCTACAGCTGCGCTCTACTGCCGACAACATCCTATCCCCCTTCAAGATGCCAGCCAAGTCTCGGTTCACGAGGCTCGATGCCTTCACAAAGACCGTCGAGGATGCGCGCGTCAGGACAACATCAGGTGGCATCGTGACTATTGTCTCCTTGATCGTCGTGCTGTACCTGGCATGGGGCGAGTGGGCAGACTACAGGCGGACAGTAATACATCCTGAGCTGATAGTAGACAAGGGAAGAGGTATGAACGGAGGACCCCGATGTTCTTTCTCCCTGCCAGAAAGGCCAGCTGCAGGAGCGCTAACGGATTGTGCGAACGACTTTGTCCAGGCGAGCGGATGGAGATCCACCTCAACGTGACCTTCCCCAAGATACCCTGCGAGCTTCTGACCCTCGACGTGATGGACGTGTCCGGCGAGCAGCAACATGGCGTGCAGCACGGCGTGAGCAAGGTGCGCCTCCGGCCCGAGTCGGAGGGCGGCGGCGTCATCGACGTCAAGGCCCTGACGCTCCACGACGAGGGCGAGTCGGCCAAGCACCTGGACCCGACCTACTGCGGCGAGTGCTACGGCGCCAAGGCCCCTACCAACGCCGAGAAGCCCGGGTGCTGCAACACGTGCGACGAGGTGCGCGAGGCGTACGCGCAGGCGTCCTGGGCGTTTGGCCGCGGCGAGAACGTCGAGCAGTGCACGCGCGAGCACTACGCCGAGCGGCTGGACGAGCAGCGCCACGAGGGGTGCCGCATCGAGGGGAGCCTGCGCGTGAACAAGGTGGTGGGCAACTTCCACCTGGCGCCGGGCAGGAGCTTCAGCAACGGAAACATGCACGTCCACGACCTCAAGAACTACTGGGACACGCCCGTCGCCGGGGGCCACTCCTTCTCCCACATCGTCCACCACCTGAGCTTCGGTCCCCAGCTGCCCGAGGAGATCGGCAAAAAGCTCGGCACCAAGACCATGCCCTGGAACAGCCACCACATGAACCCCCTCGACGGCACCGAGCAGAAGACGGACGACCCCAACTACAACTATATGTACTTTGTCAAGATCGTGCCTACATCCTACCTGCCGCTCGGCTGGGAGAAAAAGTACCGCGATATGGTTGCCGACCACAATGCCGCCCTGGGAACTTTTGGACAGGGCGAGGATGGTAGCATCGAGACGCATCAGTACTCCGTGACGAGCCACAAGCGGAGCCTGTCCGGCGGTGATGATTCTGCCGAGGGTCATGCCGAACGGCTACATTCCAAAGGCGGCATCCCAGGCGTGTTCTTCTCCTACGTAAGCCCCCCCTCCCCCCTTTCTTTCTCCTGAATGTCATCAGATCTCGGGCTAACAGGCCTCTCGCAGGATATTTCCCCAATGAAGGTTATCAACCGCGAAGAGCCGGCCAAGTCGTTTGCCGGTTTCCTGACGGGTCTCTGTGCCGTCCTTGGCGGTACGCTCACTGTTGCTGCGGCGGTGGATCGATTCATGTTCGAGGGCGCGACGAGGTTGAAAAAAATGAGGTCTAAGGATCTGTAGAGATGGGTAAAAGGGGGTAGCGGGAGTAAGATGAGTTTGTCGGATATGGACCGGTGATACTATAGTACCTTCTCTGCTGTCCTTTTCAAGCCCGCTGTCTCTCTCTTTCTCTGTGTGTTCCCGTCTTTTTCTCTCTTTTATTTTGGTTTGCTTTTTGCATGGTCTAGGGAGTTCCGGATAGGTTGTTTCTGGAAAGTAGAGATTTTCCAATCTTTTGCTTCAAAACGAGCTGTAGGAGAGGCAGCTTAAGGACAAGATTCTATAGTCCTTTTTTCTTCTTTTTTCTCTCTTTTCACTGATGTGTACGTATCCTGTGCGTGGTGATGCAAGGGTCCCTCAGACACGCGGTCACGTTGTGCTAGCTGTTGCGGAAGGGCGTATGGACGAGAGAGAAAGCATGAAGGGTGGTGCGTATTATGTGAGGGCGTCTCACGAGCCTAGGCCTGGCTATAGCGCGCCCATGTTGTACTGTGGGCATTCTCCCGGCCTTCACCGAGACAGAGAATAGGTCTGCCGAGTCCAGAGTGGATATTATGGCATACAACCCTCCCCCTTCTCCCCCTCCTCTCTCATCATCCACGAGACCGGGTTGACGGACGCCCGCCCGCGAGGACGTGAGAGGGAAAATCTGCGGGCGCCCTGGCCCCCCCTGGGTTAAGTACCTTTTCAAATGTAACATAATATAGGTCTCACAGCCCTGATAGCCTCACTTACACACACACACACACAACGAAAAAAGTGCTTTGAAAAAAAGGGAAGGTAGAAGAGAGAAAGAAGGCTCCTTCATTTAGAATTCTTATGGTGTTGTCTGTCAAGGCTCTTCCTAGGATTGGGCTGTCGTCTGTGCATGCTTGTATGCAGGAGGAACAAAATACTACTTCCTACGATGATCACGCGCAAGAAAGACGCCCGCGTTGGGCAAAGTGCAAATCGCCCTCATTTAAGCCTAATTTCCGCGTGGGGATGTGGGCCCCGGGCCGGGTGTCGTGCTGGTGGGCGGGTCTCAGTCTTGTCTCTGAAAAAGCCCAATAACTCTCTCTCTCTCTTTCTGCTTGCCTTGTTCGCGCGTCGCCGTCGTGGTGAAATTTCCGGACCCGGGAGATGAATACCTCTTTCGGGATGGATTCGGCTCTGGGCATTGGAATCAGTTACGTGGGGTGAACAAATGAACTGGACGAATGAACGAATGGATGAATTGCGTGAGTGGGTGGGAGAGTGAGTGAGCGAGTGACTGGTATCCAAGGGTTCTCGCGACACCTGGGCAATAGTAGATGAAAACTGGGTTTGTGTGATACAGAGTATATCACAGCCAAGAAATGTTTAATATCGCACCGCGCCCTTTGCAAGTTGTCGGTTCCTATTAATATGAACTCCACGTTTCTCCTTCGACGCAGATGGATCTCACTGCAACCGAGGCCCCTGCGGAGACTGACACACAGCAGCAAGTCTCTCTCTCTCTCTCTGTCCTTTTTTTCCCCTTTCTTTTCTTTCTTTCACTTTTTCTTCTCTTTCTTTTTTTGAAGACCGTTGAGTAAAAGCGGGGGGGATCTGCCGGGTTGTAACTTGTGATATTCCTGCTGGACAAAGATGGAACATGGAATCTGGGTCCAGGGCCACCAGACTTATTAGCCCTGGAGCCTCGAACGGAGACCGCGGGCCCGCCAGGCCTCCCAAACCTGTCTTTTTCTTCTTTCACCTTGGCGTGAGAGACTACGATTGTAGCGTGGAGTACAGAAGGAAGAGATGCATGAACATGATGGGACATGCGAGATCTCAGGGCCTGTTGGGAGGCCTTCGATCCAGCCTCCTGGAGGCCCGGCCGGGAAGGCGATCTCAATACGGCAGCCCGTGGCCCTAGGAAAACCTGACGCGGGCCGTGTGGTCCTCTTGTCTATCTCTCTCTCTCTTTTTCTCTCAAGGCAGAAGCCCTTGCTTTCGAGCTAGTCAGTGACGTGACAAAACCAGTCGATCCGACAGTCAAGGTTCTAGAACATCTAGTTCGGACGCTGGCGCGAGTCGTAGGCAGCGCACCGATTGGCGATCTCTTGCCCATCAGCGGCCAAGTGGGCAGACCTCGTATCACGTTGGACGGACGAGACGACAACTGACCTTGCTGGATTTTTTCCTTCTCGCTGTTGGAAAGGTCTGGATGCATCTTTGTTCATGCAGGTAGGCAAAATGTTGTAGGCAGCACCATTCGACCGAAGACGCCATTCCTTTGCAAGTGCAATGCTCGTAATGCAATGATAATGCACTACTATCGAACTTCTCTCGAGAGAAGAAGGTCACTTTTTTTCCTTCTTCAATGTTGGTTGCATCGTGTGCTCATTTCGCGGTGGGGGACGAAGGAGCATGCTTGTGCATGTCCCGATCCTGCGCCATTAATCTGGGGAAATGCACTTATGTAGGTCCACCTGGGGCAGGCCTCTGTGGGAGCAAGAGAGATAGAGTGTGTGTGTGTCCCTCCCTGATTGGAGGCGTGAAAACTTTTTTCTTTCTTTTTCAATATGTGGTCAGAGATGTCTTGATTATCGTGCAACATCGATTGGAACTGCCATCGCGAAGGCTTTGCCTCACCGCGACCCGTCGTCTCCCCCCCTCCAGGTACTATGACACCATAGTAGTATTACGTACCTACATAATAGTACAAGAGAAAGGGGGCAGACACATGGAGAAACTTTTGTAGCCTTGATCCCTGACCCACCGTCTTCGTAGCGAAGGGGACCCCTTGCCAAATATTCCATTTTTATGCTGTCGCCCCTGTGCCCAGACCTCTTTTGGCCTAGTTCGTGCAGGCTGGGCGCCGATCCGCTCACGGTACAACGTCTCCAGAGCTTCCTCAAGGGGAGGGGGGAGGGGGGTACACGAGTTTGGCCCCGTGATACAGCAGAAAGCCAGGTATCCCGTACTCCCCGTACCCTGTCAAGACAGGGCCCTCTATAGTACATACTGCTACGTTCAGTACACTGCTCCTCTGCTCCTGTGGTTTTCTTGTGTACCAGAGTACATGGTTTAGTCCTGTAGGGTCCTCTTCTCGATTGACCCCAAATTGATTGATTCGTCTCCTGGTTATTCTACCTCTCAAGCGACGCCATCCTTTCCCGGCCTTTTTTCCCCCCTTCCCTCCTCCTCCTCCTCCTTCTCCTCCCTCCCTCCTTCTTACTTACCTGCCTGCCATCCAGCTGCGTGCGGTCCTGAGCTGGTAGGCGTGAGTCGGAGCTCCAGCGTTCCCAGCCTCCCCCGTCCCTTCAGAAGCCGGCCTGCAAGCTGACGGACAGACAATTGTTTCGGATTGACTCTTGTCATCAAAGGTGGTACCGGGTTCCTGGTGAGATTGAGCGGCCACGGAGGTGGGCATCATCGCCAAGCCAAAACGTCAATCGACGTCTCAAAACGTTTATCCCACGGCCTTGGGCAATTTCTCCGTCCTTTTTCCCTACGTCCATCCTGCCAACGGAGTCTCCTTCTCTCAAGGGGCCACACTCGTTTCTCCTCCTTTCTGAAGCAACAACCTACGGAAATACTGGACCGACTCTCTGGACCCTTGCATTCGTTTTAGGCAGGATTCTACGGCTGACCCCAACCTTCTCTCCCGTATGACGACTGCGACAGGCGGGGAATCACTCCAACCCAAAAAAGCCCTCCGCTCGCTGTCACCTACTACTACAACTGTCCCAGGGTCTCAACCAAGGAAACCGTCAAGGACCGTTGCACAACCCCTCCAGACGTCAACAGCCACACACACGATCACCGACCGAATTCTCTCGTCCACTCACTCGTCCCGATATTGACAAATTACGCCAATTACGAAACGACCAGGGAAAAAAAAAAAAAGTCGCATCCACTTCTCTTTCGTTTCCTGTCGAGCCAAAGACTCCCCCGTTCCTCCCGCCATCGTTTCCTGATTATTCACGACGGTCTCTACCGCACGCGAGGGGTTTGCGAGCATCGTTCATGCGCCACCCGTTTTCCCACCTCAACGACAGTCTGTCACATTACGATTCGTCATCTTCTTCGAGAAGCTGGTCGGCCGACGTCTTCCTGCGTCTTGGTTGCATTCTGATTATCGAATACGCTTCGCCGCCGAGCCCCTAGGCTGTTAGCCGTCCCGACTTCTGGAACATTTCCCCGACGTCTTTCTATTCAAGACACCCCCTCTTGTGCAATTCATTCCTCGAGGGCGGCATAACCGCCGACGTCATCTGCGCGTGCCGTCGACCAATCTACGCGAGTGTTTCGCGTCATTGACTAAAGTGGTTTCGAGAAGGAAGAGATCGTCGATGAACTGAGCAGGTCATCATGGCGGCCCCAACACGACCCCCCCTCCTCGAGCTGCGCACCGAGTCGCAGGCATCGATACCGCGCCCGATGAAGTCGCCACGGCTACACGTGGCGGGCGAGATCCCGCCAGAGCTGTCGCCCCTCGATGCGTTCGCCCTGCAGAGCCGGCTGCTGGCCAAGCAGCTGGAGGAGAGCGCCAAGGCTGGGAAGAGGATGAGCCGGTTGCCTCCTCTGACGACGGAGAGCCCGCTTATCGTGCAGGGCAGGTCGGACTACTTTCGCTCCATGTCGCAGGAGTCTTCATCTGAGGCCGGGGACATGCAGCAGCACTCGGCCGGACCCGCGATGAGACCAGAAGTGGAGGAGTCGCCCATCCGACCGCAGTCCATGCACCCCCGAATGAGCCAGATCCCCCCTACACCAGACGCCTCGCTCCCACCCTTACCGACGCCCAACTCCTTTGAACAGATACGAGGTCGGACCTTGGCACCCCTGAGCGACAGGAGCAGCTATTTTGGAGCACGACGGGAGCACTCGCCCTCGTCCCTCAGCAGCGTCAGCATCGATGCGAAGCTGGCCGAGGATGACGCGCAGTCGGTCCAGTCGGTGCGGCAGGAGCTTCTTGAAACGCCGTCAATACCCTCAGGCCAGGCCCTCAACAGCCCAAGAAAACGGAGATCCCAGGAGTCCCTCGCCCCGCCGACGACTGTCTTTCCCAAGAGGACCTCCAGCATCATGTCACAGCCGGTGGACTCTACGGCTGCTCCTGTTGCTTCTAATGCTGCTGCTGCTGCTGCTGCTGATGATGCCCTTGGCTCGTCATTTCACTCTTCGCAAGGGTCGCGAAAGATGTCTACGAGCAGCGCGGGCGTCTTTTCGCCTCAGCAGCAACGATCTCCTTCCGTCAGCTCCAACATTTCTGAACTGCCCCGTCCAGCGTTCAACTTCTCGAGGCCGATGAGCCGAGCAGGAACGCCAGGACCAGCAACCCCAGGGTTGGAGGCACGCTTCGACCCGCCAGTACGGCAGCCCTCCTCGGACAGCCATTCCTCTCTCTTTGCTGCCGACGATGTTCACACACCGATCAGCATGAACAGTGAGGGTTTCCCCGAGCTGATGGAGGAAGCTCGACCAGGCGCACCCTCTTATATATATTCCAAGTATTCTCTACCGCGAGGAAAGATGCTCTCGCGACACTCGATAGAGCGAGGCCAGCCAGGCGCAACGATGATGTGGGATCATACCCACCCTAACAACACTCAGCCGATTCCTTTTAGTGGTCAGGCACCACCATCTCCTCCAACACGGCCGTCGAGCTCTGGAGGACGCCAGACAGAAGAGCCGGGAAGGCCCTCTGGGGAATCGAACTTGAGTGTACCACGTCCGAGCACACAGCCATCGCCCGGCAGCAGCAGCAGCAGCAACCAACCCTCAGCGGGCGAAGACCGAGCCTCTGAGGACGTCACGAGAGGTCGCAGCAGCCAAGAGCGGCCTGCGACGGCGACCACGAGCGATGCTAGCACTATCAAGGCCCGATCTCAGCACTCTACGGCGGCCACCATGGCTGAGATGTCCGCGGACGAACATGTCGACAAGGCTGTCGCTCTGCACGAGGACGGCAAGTTCAACGAATCAACATACCACCTGCGCTATGCTGCCAAGCAAGGCCATCCTACCGGCATGCTGCTGTATGCGCTTGCCTGTCGACACGGTTGGGGTATGCGGCCTAACCAGGAAGAGGGTGTGCGGTGGCTGCGCATGGCCGCCGACTCTGCGGGCACCGAGATCGCGGAGGATGAGGACAAGGCCAAGCAGGGCCAGCATGTCGACAAGCCCGAGCAAAAGAAGCGAAAGGCTCAATTGGCCTTGAGCATCTATGAGCTGGGAGCAAGCTACATGAACGGGTGGGGAATTGAGCAAGATAGACCACTTGCCCTGCGGTGCTATGAGATCGCCGGAAGTGAGTTGAGAGACTTTTTTCCCCTTTCCTTTTTCTTTTTTTTTCTCTTCATGTCTGAGTAGTAGTATCTGGGGCTAACCAACGTTGTACAGGCTGGGGCGATGTGGACGCGCTCGCTGAGGCTGGGTTCTGCTACGCCAAGGGCATCGGCTGTAAGAAGAACCTCAAGAAGTCGGCCAAACTGTATCGAATGGCCGAGGCCAAGGGAATGAGCATGGTCGGTCAAAGCTGGTGAGTTCTCCACCTGCCCCTCCGGTGTCTGCTGTGGCTCTTGAGCTGTGTGGTGTTAACGGACGTGTCATTGCAGGATCCACAAGGCAAAATACGACGACAGTGACGACGATGACAAGAAGAGCACCAAGAGCTCCAAGTCTGTGCGGTCCAAGTCGAAATCTCGGCATTTCCTGGGACTGAACAAGACCCGGTCCAACACCACCGCCAGTTCATAACCACCTCTTTTTCCTATGTCTTCTTCCTGATACCTCCTTATTTCTCTCCTTTGGATCCTCCAACCTCTCACGATGACGACCACCTTGTTTTTCCTTTTCCAACCACCCGGGTTTAGGAGTTTTCTTCTGCATTTGTCTTTTTTTCCTTCTTCTTTTCCGGTGGAGACTCAGCATTTTGTTTTTTGTTCTTTCTTCTCTTTGCTCATGAGCATTACGAATCATCTTCTACCGCGGCATTTGCATTTTCAGCCAATCTGGCCCACAACCCGTTTTTTTTTTTTTAAGATACCGCAACGGCATAGCGGGGCCTGCCCGATTTATTTCGATCGCTCCTCTTTTTTTTTTTTTTTCTTCCCATCATTTCTGGGCTTTCTTTCGGACGGCAGGTCAACGTTGCCTTCTTTCTGGTGGTTCTGCACTTGTATTGATTTGTCTTCCTTTTCAAAACTTTTTCTAAGCTGTGATCCTCCTGATGGATGGATATCGAGCTATTTGGGACATCTTTGTGCATTAAGGGAAAACCTCTTCGGGGACTGTTTCGGTTTCAAGGGGGCGAGATGGGATAGGTTGGGGGGAGGAGGGAGGAAAGATATGGGGAGACAGACAGCTTTATGCTGGACTCAAAAGCGGAAGAGAGAGAAAAAAAAAAGAGTTAAATCATTGTACATATAACATTCAGCATCTGTGCTTCGGTGGTCCTCCTCCTCATGGGGGCCGGAATGTCGCAGCTTGTTTATTTGCTTGGGGGGGTTTTTTTCTCTTCCTTCTTTTCCTTGTTTTTAATTTTTATTCCCCACCAAAGCTTTGAAAGCGAATTAATTTCTGACCTACAGGAAGGCTGATCATTCAACAACAAGAGGGCCTCGTTTACCTGCTTAGGCGTGACTCTGGGTCGTGAGTGTATTCATTGTGTCTGAGAGGGTGCTTGTTATGTGGGTAAATTCTAGGCCAGCTGCGGCTAAAGAGTGTACCTCGTCTTCTTCTTTCTGCACGACATATGCAATCAGTCTCTTTCTGCTGGTGAAGGTTTTTTTTTTTGTTTTTTTGACAGGCTGTCGTTTCACCACGACCACCGACCACCGACCGCGGGCATGTGAAAGTGGAGCCCACTGATTTAGCCCAGGGCCGCACTACCCAAGTAGGGGAATAGAAAGCTGAGGTAAAATCAAAACGGGGAGTTTAGGGGCGGGAATCCCCTGGCGGTGCATCACACTGCATCACGCAACGTCATATCATGACCAACCAACCCATCTCCATGAATCTCCTTGTGTCCAGTAGCAGGCAGCTTCTCCCTCTGCAGCCCAGGGAAGCTTTTGCTGTTATTTACGACACCCCTTTTGTCAATTCTCTGCCACTTCAGGTCGTCATCGCTGTTCTCTCGCTTTTTGCTTTGGCTTTCAGCTGTTCATCCTCTTCCCTAAACACACATGAGCAAAACAGTGCTTTCTCTAGTCCCAAAAGTTGTCCACTGCACCAGCCGGGGGAACACGGCTTGCCCGCTCTCCCTCTTGAACACTGCGCTAGCTCCTTTGAAAGCATCTTGTTTTCCCTGTCCCACTCCTCTCGCTCATTCCTTGTCTCTCTTCCTCTTCCCTCCCACACAAACTCATGCAACCAGTCAGCCGGGAGCAGCTCAACCGCAACCGCTACCTCCGCGCCACTTCTTTCGAGGGCAAGTCGGAGCTAGGAGACAGCTTCAGGACCGCCGTGGGCGACAGCTTCCCCACTCGCAGCAGCAGCAGCAGCAGCAGCAGCATCCACAACCCCCGCCGCCGCCGCCGAAGGGAAAAGGAGGACAACAGCTACAATAATAACAACAACAACCATAATAATTTAGACACCATGGCGGCTCCCGCCGAGAATGACATCGACAGCGCAGGTGAGACCCTTTCTTCTTCGTCCAGAACGGTCAGCGCGGACACTCCTCAAGCCGAGCCCGACGTGGATGGGTGCTCCAGCTGCAGCAGCCCGCCCACGCACCCGGCCTTCTTCTCCCCGCCCAAAGCCGCCGTGGCGAAGACGACGACGTTGTCGTCTTCGTCATCTTCATCATCATTCAAGGGTGGGACGGCAGGTCGGGGTGAGCGAGGTGGTGGTGGCGGAAGGAAAGGAGCGAGAGGAAGCCCAGGCAAGGAGAATGTCTGCCTGAACCCCATGGCAGCGCCGTTCTCGCCATTTCATCCTCCGGCAGCACAGCGGACGGCCGGGCCTGTGATGCTAGGCAGCTTCGTCGGCGGCGCCCGTGCTAGCGGCGCCCGCAGTGACGACGATAGTTGTAGTAGGGAGATGGTCAGGGAAGTGCTGGGAAATGTTAACACCAATCTTGTAGCTGTGGCGCCGAGTCAGAAGAGCAATGGGGAGGATCAGGTGGTACGTTTTCCAGCGCTGGTTCAAAACATCACTACAGATGGTCGGCGGACTGTTGTGTCGTTGTTGTTGTCCTTGACTGCTGACCTTGTGCGCCATGCAGAGCATCGATAGTGCTTCGAAACCGCTCCCCACGAGTAAGAAGAATAACAAGCGCAAGTCGAAGAAGGCAAACGGCCCGAAAGGTGGTGATATCAATGGACATGCAGACGGACAGATTCCGGCCGGACCCATCTCGTATGCTGGGGCTGTCAAGGAGGATCCGGCTGACGTCGAGAAGAGAGAAGCCGTAGAGGCTGAGATGAAACAGCAGGAGGAAACGGCCCGTTCAGCGCCACAGGGCTCAGAAGGGGAGAATGGGGCGGCCCCAGGCACAGCTGCTGGTGACAAGACGTTCGCGGACGCACTGAAAGAAGATCCCCCAGAGCACACATCTGGCGGCTCGAAAGAAAAGAGCAAGTCCAAGGAGGACAGCTCCTCTGGCAGGAAGACTTCGGACCGGTCTCCCAGCCAGGCTTCTACCTCTGTGGAATACCCCGACATCGGACCAGACGTAGATGACGGAGAGGCAGCGCAGCGCAAGAGAGACAAGGACGCCGCGTCTGAGGTCTTTGGCACACGGTGGGCGCCGCTCAAGGTGCCCTTTAAGCGACGGCTCCAGACGGCAGCCGTCCTGATGCACAGCCTGTGCATTGGTCTGTCATTATCCATCTTCTTTGGCTTGTGTGCGAATCCTTTCTTGTGGCCTATCAGTAAGTTGGCTGAAGAATTTCCTAGTAATTTTCTCTCTCTCTCTCTCTCTCTCATCATTCATGGTCATACTGACAACACTGTTTTTTTTTTTACGACGCACAGTCATCATCTATCTCGTCTCGATGCTGTTCGCGACCGATGCCACCGACGGCAAACTGAGGAAGCGCAGGGAATGGGTCCGCAGGCTTCCTCTCTGGACGTACTTTGCCGAGTATTTCCCCGCAAAGCTGCACAAGACGCATGATCTCCAGCCAACCCGCAAGTATATCCTAGGCTACCATCCTCACGGGATCATCTCGCATGGGGCCTGGGCGGCATTCGCAACGGACGCCCTGGGTTTCTCCGATAAGTTCCCCGGCATCACCAACAGCCTGTGCACCCTCGACTCCAACTTTAACCTGCCCCTGTACCGCGAGTACGTCTTCGCCATGGGCCTGTCGTCGGTCAGCAAGGAGTCCATCAAGAACCTCCTCACCCGCGGCGGGCCCAACAACGAGGGCATGGGCCGTGCCGTCACCATCGTCGTAGGCGGGGCACGCGAGTCCCTCGAGGCCCAGCCCAACACCATGCGGCTCATCATCAACGAGCGCAAGGGCTTCATCAAGATCGCCCTGCAGACCGGCGCCGACCTGGTCCCCGTGCTCGGCTTTGGCGAGAACGACCTCTACGACCAGCTGGACCCGCACAAGCACCCCTGGTTGCACGGCCTGCAGCGCCACTTCCTCAAGGTCTGGAAATTCACCGTCCCTCTCCTCCACGGCCGCGGCATTTTTAACTACGACGTCGGCCTGATGCCCTACCGCCGGCCCATGAACATCGTCGTCGGCAAGCCCATCCCCGTCATGCAGCAGGCCAACCCGGACAACAGCGAGGTTAACCGCCTGCACGATCTCTATACACAGGAGCTCCAGACCGTCTGGGAGCGGTACAAGGATGAGTTTGCTAGCCACCGGAAGGAGGAGATGCAGTTCCTCGACTAAGGTTCCTTCACCCCTTCCCCCCCCCCCCCGGATAGGGGACAGAGAAGCTAGATTCCGCATGAGAGTCATGGAATGAGGTTGGAAGGGGGGGGGGTGATTAGACCTGGTCGTTCTGGTTAGAAGCCACCCATGAGGATAGGAAAAGGGAGGTTCGAAAAAGGTCAATGTAACCTATAAAGAGGGGTGGAGGGGGGCGCGGAAGAAGGGGTGCCTGAAGTGAGCAAAAGAAGCGCAAGTTGGTGAATCTGGAGAGTAGCAACAGCTAGCTTTGTATTTCTACTACATTTTGTTTGCGGTTGGCCCGCTGTCTGTTTTCTTTAGGGGTGGTTTGTTCTTCATCCTTTGGGAGGTTTTCTTTCCTTTTTCTTGCTGCGCATATTTAGCAGGAGAGAGGGGCTGGCTTGGCTTGCAACATTAGACTGCTGTGGCGTAGGCTGGGAGTGTCTTGGAATTACTTGTGTAAGATACTTATTTAGACGCCAGGAAAAATATGCTTCTGCACTGCTATGCAAGAAAATAAATCTCATCATGATGTCTCCTCTATTGTGTCAAAGGGTTGGGCTGCCAGCCCCAGCCAAACCTCCCCCCCCCCCCCTCCCAAAGCAGCTTTCGCAATTCAAAGACACAGGTCCGTCCCATTTAATAAAGAAGTCTATATCTTGCATCCGTCTCTGGTTCCTAACTAACTTTTATAGTTGGCTTCGATCCGTTGCTGCCGCCACCACCACCCGCTCCAGTCTTTATCTCTTCTCCTCGAAGATCGTCTTGAATATCTTGTCCAGCTTCGGTATCACCACCTCACGGTTCTGGTAGATCTGGTAATGGCACACGATGCGCCCGCTGTTGAGGTACAGGCCCTGCCCCTTGGCCAGCTCGGTGATGCGTTCGTCTGTACAGCCGGCATCCTTGAGGTCGATGAAGACCATGTTGGTGTGCACGGGGTGGACCAGCTTCCCGCCCAGGTCGGTCCACAGCTTCTGGACCGTCTGGGCGGCCTCGTGGCTCTTCTTCAGGAGGCCGCCCTCGCCGCTGGGGCCCTTGCCGAAGGTCTCGTCGACGGCGACGCGGGCCGCGGCCGAGACGACGCCGGACTGGCGCAGGCCGCCGCCGATGGACTTGCGCACCCACCTGGCGCGCCGGATGATGTCCTTGGAGCCGACCAGGATACTCCCGATCGGGGCGCCCAGGCCCTTGGAGAAGCACAGGGTCACCGTGTCGAAGCAGGCCGCGAACTCCTGCAGGCTGCCCGCGCCCGAGGCTGCAGCCTCCCACAGCCGGGCGCCATCGCAGTGCATCAGGACGCCGTTCTCCCGCGCCCAGGCGGAGATGCGCTGGACCTCGGACAGGGGCATCAGCATGCCGTTGAGCGTGTTCTCGAGGGAGATGACGCGGGTTGGGCAGTAGTGCACGTCGTCGATAATGTGGGCGTGCTCCTGGATCTCTTCCAGGGTCAGATAGACGCCGTTCGAGGGGCGGACGCACTCGAGCTGCGCACCGGAGAGGGATGCAACACTAAGCGTGTACTGTGCGTCAGTTTTGCTGTCCTGGTTGGTTGATTGGATCCTCCCCCCCCCCTTCCCTCCCTCCCTCTCTTCCTCTCTGTCTCAGATAGACTCACCCTCCAGCTTCATATTTCACAATGTGAGAGCGGTAGTCACACAGCACACCGTGAGGCGGTTGGGCCAGAAGGGCCCTGAGGGCAACCTGGTTGCCCATGGTACCTGACAGGACGAGGAGGCCTGCCTCCTTGCCCGTGAGTGAAGCGCAGTGGGCCTCCAGGTCAATGGTGGTCTGGTCCTCCTCGCGCACATCGTCCAGCAGGGTAGTGTTGACGATGGCCGTCAGCATGGACTGCGTCGGCGTCGTCTGAGTATCACCTGGGGGGGGGGGGGAAACATAATATATCAGCAGCTTTAGCCGTAGATCAATTGTCGTTTTTGGGAAGGGAGGAGAGGAGAGGAGAGGAGTGGAGAGGGCAACTCACTCCTCAGGTCGACGCCAGCAGCGCCCTGGTAACCGACCCATGCATTGTTTTCCTGTGCGACTGGCATCTTGACACTATAAGCTCCGGCGGCAGATGAGGTCGCAGCAGACGAGGAGCAGCAGGAGAGCGAAGGGACAGGCCAATATATCCTGTGCGACAAGGCATGATGAGGCCCAACAGGCTTTGTGATCCGCCTGCGGAGATAGCGTGCCGTAGTCGGACCAGGCATCGGCATGCGGCGGGATAAAGAAATCATGACCAACAAGTCCTTCAGAATCTGACCCCTTTCGCAGACCTTGGATGTCGCCCACCGTCGTACTAAAACGTAACTATTTTCCAATCGACTCGGGAGACGAAGAGTCTTTCTTGCTTAGCCCTTTCGGTCCAACCACAACACCACCACACCTTGGTGGAGGTACCCAGTGTACCCGCTGCAGCAGCCATGTATTGGTCTCAGGGTTAGGGCGTTCATTCTCTTGCTGCTGCACAATTTACAACCCAACGCACGCTCTTGGTCGCTTAGGAACGGAGCTTTGTCCATCGAGCAGGACTCCTGTCATCCACGCCCTATCTCTTCCTCCCTTTGCGAACACGCAAAACCCGGTCCGAGCCTCAATGCTGTACGGGCCTGCACACTTGGACTCTCAACATTGCTGTATCGTACGCCTGGCCGGTCTGGTGGGTAAATCGCAGCAAGAGGCGATCCAACCGGGCCGGGTGGCCGGAAGCCTGCCTCAAGCCCGACACCTCCTCAATCGTATACGCACAGCATCCCAACATGCTTATCGAGAGGGTGCGCCTGTCCAGAGAGCCTCGTGCGCGCAAGATCGAGGCCCTGTTGTGTGATGATGATAATACAAGTGCCGGAGCAGGTATCATTTCGTGATCACTGTGATCGGCAGTCATGCCACGTCACGATGGTCACCAGCTTGAGGATCTGGGCGGATATTTCCATCCGTGCTGTGAGCATTAAGAATTGCGAAAGATGCTGAGACTTGTTCGGTGTCCTTTGCAAGTCAACCACGCCTGCGGTGCTTTCTCTGCGTGGGCAAACATTGGGACGCTGAGTTCAGTGGAAGGGCCCGCTGTGGGTTGTCGACCTGCTCTTTCCTCACATGGCAAATCCAGCTGTGACGCACCCAATCTGGAGCATCCATCTCATAAGGAAAGACCCAGTGCTCTCTTTTCGCCTCTCTTGTAGGGGAAAGAAGTCACTGAGACGGTGGCATGGATGCCGTTGAGGCCCCAAATCCCAAAGCTGGGGCTCTGCTGCTCCTTCTGATGAGACCAGGTCATCAAGGAAGGCTTGGTGATTTATTCAGCCAACAACAGCTCACTGGCTGCCCTCTCATCACCAGGAATGATGTTAGTGCTGTCCAAATGAGACAATCACCTGAACCTCGTCTTCTGTCACCTTCCAGTCATTTGATTCTCCTCTGATTATTTGCTGCAAATCAATGCCGGATTGAATACTACTTGGTTTTCTGGAGCCAGCCATGGGGATGACACTGCGTCCTCGGGTCTTCGAGCTCAGCCGGCCAGCCAAGGTGTTGACCATACTCTTGACACTCCTCCTCTTCCTACTGCTCCTCGGTCACAGACGACACCACAGCAGGCCCACTCCCAAGATCGCCATCTCCGCTTCTTCGGTAGCCACAGAGCTCGCCGCTGCAATATCCTCAACGAGACGGCTGTGCTCTTCCGACATCTCGCAGCCTCAGTTCGCCGCGGCGGTGTGTCGAGAGCACGGCTGGGACGTCTTTAGGAAGAAGCCAGTGCCGAAGCCGGGGCTGGGCAGCAGCAAGCGGAAGATATACGATCTGTTTGTGGTGAACAGCGAGCTCGACTGGCTGGAGATCCACCTCAACACCACCTACGACTTTGTGGACTACTTCGTGGTTTCCGAGGGCCCCAAGACAGCAACGGGGCTGGACAAACCTTTGCTTGTGAGGGACGGCTGGGACAGGCTCGCGCCCTACCACGACAAGATCATCTACCACGAGCTCGAGTCCACCCCGGACCTGGACCCGAGACTATCATCAAGGGACCTTGAGGGCCTCCAGCGCGACGCCTTGTTCACGCAGGTATTCCCCCGCCTCACCGGCGCCCAGGCACCGACGGAAGACGACATCCTGCTCGCGTCGGACGTCAACGAGATCGTGCGGCCGGAAGCGCTCATCGTCCTGCGCGCTTGCACGGTTCCCCAGCGCCTGACGCTGCGGAGCACGTCCTACTTCTACAGTTTTCAGTTTCGACACCGCGGTGCGCACTGGCCTCACCCTCAGGCAACCATGTTTCGAGGGCTCAACGGCACAATCCTGCCCCACGATCTACGGTCCGGCGTTGGCGCCAGGTGGAGGTTCCTGGCATCCCTGCGGCGGCGGCCCGACGAGGAGGAGGGAGATCTGTGGAATGCCGGGTGGCACTGCTCATCCTGCTTCTCGACGGTAGATGCGCTGCTCAGGGAGATGGACTCGTTTGCACACATGCACCCGGACGACCCCGAGTACCGCGATCGGGAAAGGATCGTCGACCGGGTGAGAAAAGGCCAGGACCTTTGGGATCGCAGGGGCAGGGTCTTTGATAAGATCGAGAACAACACAGACGTGCCGGCGCCGCTGTTGAACGCTGACGGGCGCCGTTGGCGGTATCTGGTGGATAGAAATGGGGAGTCGGCTGGATTTGCGGATTTGCCCTGAGTGTTGATAAATACGTATACTCACCTTCAATGCTATGATCTAGAATCAAGGGCCATTGACTTCTTTTTCCAGCAATTCTACCTTGACTTGTGGCCTCGTACAACGACAAATGGAAAAGGTCACTAGGCATGATACAAGGCATCGATTGATCACTCCCGAAACTAATGATAGGAGGCTGAACCAAAGACCCATTGTGCGGGAAACATCTTATATTCTGACAGGCTCTTCATAGAGTTTGCCCTTTTTATAACAACGGTAGCCCTCTCCTGTCTTTTCCTCCTCAATAAAGCAGTATCCATGACAAACGACTGACTCAACTTCAAGGTCCCCCCTTCCAAAACCGATTTGCATCCTTCTCTCCCACGCCCTGCTCTCTCTCAACCCCATTCCCTCCTCAGAACACTCCAGGCTCGCCCATCTAGCAATCAGCGAGCAGATAGACACCGGCGCCCTTCTCCTTCTCCGCCAGGAAGCTCACGCTCGCATCACGAGAGTCGGTGCCGGGGATCTCGAACAGGAACTCGAGGGCGTTGCTAGACGTAGTTGGACACGCCTCCGAGTTGATGGTGATGCCGTACTCGCCAGGGTTGACAGCGACAGTGCTAAAGTATGTCAACTTGGCATTGACTGGACTCACGCCCTTGTCCTGGCCTTGCTCACGATCCCCCTTGACAGACAGCTGATTTCCGCCGATCTTCAGCGCGCCCATCATGCTGTCCCACGTAGCAAAGGGGCCGTCATTGGGGGTTCCGATCTTGGCACCCTTGGGCTGCGTCATGGACACGTAGGCGCTGGCGTTGTAGCTGGCGGCGTAGACGTCGAGGCTGACAGAGGACGTCGCCGAGCTTCCCTCGCGCGACGAGACGCCAACGCTGATATTGCCACGGGAGACATCCGGCCACGACACCATCAGCTGGCAGTCCCAGGAGCTGGGCTTGATGGCGTCGAAGACGACGTACTGCTGGATGCGGTTGTACTTGATGCCGTCCGACATGGAGACGGACTGGGCAACGTGGAAAGCCTTTGTGGTGCCGGCCGTGTTTTCTTGCATGACATCCGGGACAGCCTCGAGGAGCTGCCGCAGCACGGTGGGATAGTAGGTTGTACATGTGGAGGGCGCCGTGTGTGTGGGAGCGACAGTGTTGGTGGTGGTGGCCCGGGTGAGGGACGAGATGACGCTGGCCAAGTTTGTGTTGCTGTCTGCTCTGGCCTTCAACACCTCGTTGGGAGTTGGAGCGGCATTGGCGAGGCCCAAGAACAGCAGGCTGAGGAAGGTGAGCAGAGCGTTACAATGCATCTTGAGTGATGTTGGAGAATGATGTTGGAGAGACTCGAACAGGTTGTACCGGTTTGCGTTCTCTCTCTCTCTCTCTCAAAAGAAATGGATGAGGAGGAAGATGAAGGTGAAGATGAAGTATTCAGTCCCGTCTTTCTGAGCTGTGCAGTTGATGTTGATGTTGTTGTTTTGCTGAGAAGACTGGGCTTCAGGAAAAGCACCACCTGCGCCCTTTTCTACTTGCCCAAGCGCTCATGTTGACAGCCACTTCCCTCAAAGACCAAGAATGACTTGACCTTCTGGCTGGAAGGGCCGGTCTGCATCTCATGTGCCTTCCCGATAGACATTGTCACCCTGCAGGAGCAGGATGGAGGCAGTTGAGAAGCGACTCTTTGGAAGAGGTCTGAGACATATGAACGCTTGAGCCGATGAGTTTACGATACGCCTACTCAGTAGCATATGAAACCACTTATATTATTACATGTTGACGCCATCATTAACCTTTGTAATCAACGAAACCTACCCGGCAACTTCTAGGAGGTGGTCCTTGGTCCGACTGCGGTGTCACCTAGAGATTACACTTGCAGGCTACTATGACTCTGCAGTGGTGAGCCTGATTGCCTTGCACAGTCCAACAATGCTCTATCTCGTATGTTGGACCAGAGATGCACATTCCCCTCCCTAGAGGATGCGAAAGAACGGTCACCACGTTGCCTTCAACAATGATAGGTAGTGAGACCGAGTTTCACTGATACGGAAACTCTTGTGTTCGCAGATGGGAGCTCATTGGCTGGCGTGACCTACGGAGAGTCCCACAACACAGACCGTCAAAGAGAACAGAGGGAAGACGGGGTGTTGCAATGTCTTGTTTCCCAAGAACAGGGCAGGGGCACTGCTGTCTGCCGACGGAGGTCGCCGGTTGAGGCTGGCCTTTCTGCGTGTTTTTGCACCCATCATCGGGCCAGAGACACATGAATGGAAGGGCCGTGAGCTGTTACCACAGCAGTTGCACGTCCAAATGAACACAGGTGGCCAGCGGGAAAAGAAAGGGGGGAAGGGGGGAGGGGGGAGGGGGGCCTGCAACACCTTGAACAATGTGTGATCCGAAGTTGGGAACCATCCGTGACACCTTCCAGATGATCGAGCGAGAGAGAGAGGAAGGGTTGCATCCCGTAAGTAGCACGACGAACCTGTACAATACACAAGAGAAAGAGAGGGAGAAGGAGGGGCTCAATAGAAGAAAGGTCCGCCCCCTGGTCCCGGACCTTGCCCCGGAACCCTGTCTCTCCGCCCACTAGCTGATCCAGGCTGTTGCTTACGCCCGTCGATTTGCCGGCCAAATTATTCTTTCCAGTACTTGAGCTCCCCGGCAAAGGCGCTGGAGAGGGAGGGGGGAACAGGCGGGGGTCCGCTGTACACAGTAGTGGGGGTGGTGTGCTACAGTACCGCAGTGGAAGGTGCCTTCCAGAAGCGTTGCACAAGAGCTGTGATTTGCTCGACGCAGGGGAACATGGAGGGGAAGTCGTGCAACGCCGCAGGGTCCGTTAGTGCTTGCTGCGTTCGATTCTGACCATTAGCTCCGCGGCGTGCCGTGGCGTATCTGAATGCGGGGAGGAGGTGTGACCTTGGGGGGGCCGGACTTGCCACAGCAGCTTGCTTCCTCGGATTGATCAAATGGATGGAATCGCCTACCCGTGAACTAAACCCAACAACGCTACGCTTAGATCACCACTTTATGACCCTTATCGACGACGTCGTCTATCTTCGTCCCGCGCCTGAGTGTGTGTTTGTGTGTGTGTGTGTGCGTGCGTGCGTGCGTGCGTGTCTCTTTTGTCTGTTTCTCTCTCTTTCAACTATACTCATCTCTCCTCTGTCCTCCTGTCGAGGTCAGAACAACCTACTGGTTGCCAACTGTGAGTAGTAGACACGCCAACTGTGCTCTGTATCTCTCTCTTTCTCTCTCTTACATATATGTCACTCACTGACCTGAGCTTGTCACAGTCAGATCCAAGTCTTATACACCCATATATACACACGGGCTGCAGACTCGGCAGTTCATAGCAGGTCTTACTGCCGTCCTCGCAAACGTCTACGCATAACTAGACGAGCAACATCATGGGTTCTCTAGACAAGCCTCAAGACGAGTTTATCGTTCTGGTGACCGGCTTTGGTGTACGTCCAGAACCTTGTTCACACACACACATCTACAGTGCCGTCCACTGACTCTCCCTCTTTCTCCTAGCCCTTTAAGAACGACTTTCCACGCAACCCGAGCTGGGATATCGCTGCCTCGCTCCCCTCTTTCCTCCCTGTCCTGAATGCTAAGAGCCCACACTCTGTTCGCGACGCCGCCTCCGACCTCCCGCCTGTGCGCATCGTGGTCCTCCCGGAGCCATTGCGCGTCACATACAGCGCCGTTCGGGCATTGATCCCCAGGCTCTGGAAGCCCGAGTTCACTGGTGTGCCACGCATCGACTTCGTCTTGCACATAGGTATGGCCTCCACCAGGCCCCAGTACGTCCTGGAGTCACTGGGCCACAGGGATGACTACCGGCTGGGGGACCTCGACAACAGGCTCCCCGTGCAGGACCCCGCCCGGGACGACTGGCCGTGGCAGGGGGTTCCGAGCCAGCTGGTCACGGAGCTGGATGTGGATGATGTGATGGACAGGTGGGAGAGGCACCTGCCGGTGAGTCGCTAGTAGATGCGCACGCACGAGGAAGACAGGCGCAGTAGATGATGATGAGAGAAGATGCTGACCTGACATGACATTGCAGAACAACGAGATCCCGCTGAAGACATCCACTAATGCAGGCCGTTTTCTGTGTGATTACATCTACTTCAACAGTCTCGCACAGTGTTTCAAGAACAGCGAGCGGAGAAGAGTCGCGTTCCTGCATGTGCCTGCCGCGAAACCTGAACCGGCTCCCGAGTATGAGGAGCATGTTGCGATCGGAAGGGAGATTGCTATACAGCTCATCAGGTCGATTGTGGAGAGCGAGCTGGCCAGAGACTGAAACCCCCTCAAGGTGCCAATAAAATCGCGTTCTGGCTGGATAATTCTTATGTCCTTGGCATAGCATGATTAAGTAGGACGTTAGAACAGCGGAGGAGCATTCAGAAAGCAAGCATGTTTTAGCATTCGACGCTTAGGTCTGATATCCTTTCTAGGACTCAAGCGTCCCTTAATGGAGCCCTGATTTTCACTTGTTGCGTTGGGTTGCCATGATGCAGCCACTGAGATAAGACAGACTCGTGATCTCACAGGGCCTCTGAGACCCTAGAGGAGACTGTGCTCACTCGAAGCTGATAGGTGCATGGGTCACATGGGTGAGGCTATATCGCTCAGGGCGCCCGACCCCCCCAAAAAAGAGCCTCAGCCAAACTTACAAACGAGATGTGATGGCCGGTCTTCTGTCAAAGCATCGCCCTGCCTTGAAAATATCGAATCATTCAGACGAATGACAAAATTCACGCAAAACTTTTTTTCCCATTGTATTGATCCTATGGACGGCGGGGAAGACAAGAAAACCCTTACATTACGTGCGACCCCTGTGTCGACCATGCATCCAAGCACGCACCGAGCATGCGGCGACCACACGCCATCCTACTCCTCATTCAGAAGTACTCCTTGATGCGGCTGAAGTCGGCCATCTGCTGGCGCGTGGGCGACCGCAAATAGATGGAGTCGAGGCTCTCCTGGCCAGGGATGCGCTGCAGAACAAAGCGGACAAAAAGGCCGCCCTTGGCGTTCTTCTGCGGCTCCAGGCGGCGGGAGACAATGTACAGGCCGTCGTAGCGGATGCCCACGGCCGGGGCGAGGGAGATGGAGCTCTTGGCACTGCGCAGGACGCGGACGGGGCGGCCTGAGTTCAGGGACGCCTGGAGGACCTGGGCGGAGCCCTTGGGGAGCTCGTTGGGGTTGGTGTTGTCCTGGCTACCGGGACCGGAGTAGATGATGGTATCGCCGCGACTGGAGAAAAAAAATAATTGGATGAGGATTAGTAAAAGGTCGAATGAATGAAGACAGGGGGGGGGGCTTGTATTACTCACTCCTCGTCGACGTTCTTGTACTGGCCAGAGACTACCACGCTCCAGGCACCCGTGAGAGGGGTGCCCGAGATGCCACCCATGCGGGAACCGTGAGCGCCGTGGAACAGGGCGACCAGCTGGGTAGGAAACCAGTCGCCAGGAGTCAAGCCGTTGTGGCCAAAGACTTTGGCCGAGCGCTTCTCATGGAGGTAACGTCGGTCGAGCTGCCTGGTGTCAACCTTGCCGTGCTTGGGGACGACACCGTGCATGATGCCGTTCAGACCCCAGATGGGGTGATCGGCAGGAGGCTGGCGGATAGAGGCCATAGTAGTGTTGGCATTCACAGCCCGTGAGACCACGGCGTTCTGAGAGCTGGGGAACAGGCCTTCGTCCTCACCGCCCTCCTCGGCGTCATCGTCATCATTGTCGTCATCGTCAGAGGCACGCTGGCCCCAGTTCTGAGCCTCATACTCCTCATAGAGGGCCTTGGCACGTTGCTTCAGAGGCTCAGGGAAGTGGAAGTCCTCTCTGTCGAAGATGATCTTCAGTAGAACGTCGATATGGGCCTCAGCCTTGTACCGCGGGGAGATCTCGAAATCATGCTCCAAGAAAGATAGAAGACGATCGATCCGTTGAACCCATACGTCGGTCTGGGTATTGGACTCGAGAACGCCTTTGAGCTTCCGGCTCTGCTGAGCATATCTTTGGACAGCGTCTTTCTGCTCTTTCATGATCCAGGCCTTGCGCATTTCGAAGATCTTTGAGACATCGGGAATGATGATATCACTGCCAGTGTTCTCAACAGTGCCTCCTATGGAGGAGGATGGGACTGCGGATGAAGACATCTTGGAAGTTGGCCAAGTAGCCTGATCAGAGAACCTGGATGATTATGCCGAGTGTTTACTGCATACTTGAGCTTAGTCAGCGAACTGTATCTGATTGGAGCATTGCATAAACCTTGAAGACAGTCATACTTACAGCCTGGGTAAGAGTCTGATGATGCTTTGAGATTGTTACCACGTGGGGATTATCGACGTGCTTGGTTGAGCCTTGATAGAGGCTGCTTCCTGCAAGCCAAACGCGTAGCTGTAGCCTTGTATTGGTCGACGCGTATCAGTTTTGTCTACAGTAAAGTGCAGGATTGGAGGTGCACTTGTATGGATCTGGCGATGCAAGGCTGAACAGTCTGCTGCTGTCTACTTTCTGAAGATGTAACGCGTATCTGAAGCTTTGTATTAGAAGATGTGTTGATCTCAGCAACCAGCAGATTATTTTGGGGGGATGGAATTGTGTATCTTGGGATGCGATTGGTGCTGTAAGGCTGAGTGTTTGTCGATCACTGCTTACCTGTCGAAGGTGTGGTGCATAGCTGTAGCCTTGTGTTATTAGTTAAACACGCGTTTGTGCAAGGGAATCCTCTTCAAAACCCCCCCCCCTCCTGGTGGCGTAGGCTTGCACGGTCACGCTGACCTTTTCGTGTCAGGTTGTGGTTTCTGTGCAGTCACGACGCGTGGAAATGATGACAAACGCGGTTGGATGTGGCTGCAATGAGGAAAGAAGGATAGTGGTACGATTGCGACAGCCCTTGGATAAAATGGCAGTCGAGGACGAATGGGAAAGTGCTTGAAAGAGGAAGTGTGCACAATGGTGAGTAGGAAAGACCAGGTGCACTGGTGGATGGGGATGTTTTGAGCAGGAGAAGGGAGGATGTGTGTGTGTGTTTGGTGTGGGAGGATGGTCTAGGTTGATGTTGAGGTGTGAGCGGGTGGGAAGGGGGGAGGGGTGGTTTGCATGTGGGCAGAGAACAAGGACATCGGACGAGGTTGTTTACAGAAAACAAAAACACACAAGTCCCAGATTTTAGCGTGGAAAGAAGTTGACCTTGACTTTCTGTAGAGGGCAGGGTAATTGTATGCAGCTTCCTTAAGCTAGCAACAGCAGCACCTAAGGGCAAAATGCACCTTGGGGAGGAACCTAACAGCAAGACTCGAGAGGGAGGCCAGTAAAGCTTGTTGAAGCAGAAACCAGCTCATCCCTCAAAAGGCAGACCAGGCCAAAGAGATGGTATTAATGCTAATGTTGATAGTCTGACTACTATGCTGGGTCTGTTTTGTAGGGAGATCTGGTCTGCCATGAAAATGTAAGGCTTTTGAGAATGGTAATATCTCGGTCATATTTCATATATACACACATATATGTATGAACATGTGTGTTTCTCGATCTCTCTCTCCTGTTATATAATAGATGTATAGATTTGCCAACTAACACTGCGTTATCATGATCATGTACCTAGGTATGTGGTGGAGGACGATATGAGAACCTGCTCTTCGAACAGCCATGTAGTAGCTCTGCCTTTATACAAAATGAGGCATGTACCCACAAAGAAGACGAGCGGCGGTAATGACAGCAGCCATGGCACAATTTTATGGACTTGTTGAGCAGAGGAGGATGACGGCGATGTAGGACAGCGGACAGAGAGCAAGCAGGTTGGGAATCCCTCCGAAGCATTGAAGAGAGCTCAGGAAGCAGCACAACACACCCAAACCATGAAGTTTGTACCTTTTGCCAAACCATTCTTCAGTTTCAATCCTGGGAAACACTCTTATAGGAAAACATCGCGGTTACATCAAGCAACTCTTCCTCAACTTTGCGTTATTCATGCCTACTTACATGATCTAGTAGATGGTGGTTTGCTGGGTAAACGTCCTGGTTGATTCTCCCAGCAAATCAACACACACACACACACACACACACACACAAGATTTGAATAGCATGGGGTCATATATACGATCAAGCTTACTCCCTCTTGATATTTACGCCTCGCTGTCCTCTTATCTTTATCCTGTATTGCCTGTTTTATGCCCATGTAGATGCACCCAGATACACGAAAACATCTGCTGAAACATATGTTTGCGACACAAGCTTGGTCGCTCAGAAAAATTTCATCTCTCATGTCCACTGATCTCCACCACATACATGCACTTTCGCAGGTAGAAGAAAGCCTTGTCCCAAATCACCGCCAGCCAACCCAACACCAGTCTCCTCAATTACCGCTGGTAAGCAGGTAACGGCTCCGTCGGGGGGACAGGAGGCCGCGAAGCCGAGCCCGCAGCATCATTGTAAGTGAACTGTGGGCCGTACTCGTCTTCCTCTGTGAGCGTCGGAGCAGATGGCTCAGCCCCGTCGTCAACGGCTGCAGGCGGCGGCGCACTGGGCCCCGCCGCGGCGCTGCTCCCTACGCCTGCATTGTAGTCTCTCGGGAACTCAGGGGGCGCGCTCGCCTCAGCCAACAACCTCTGCCTCTCCAGCTCTTGCTTGTCGTCCATCGGGGTTGCGCCCGGGGCGAAAAGGTCTGCCGCAAGGTCGTCAAGTGTGGGCGCCGAGGGCCCAGCAGCAGCGTCGCCGTGCAGTGGCGGTAGGGCAGATGCGGCTAGAGTGGACGGGCCAGCACCGTCGGCATCGACTGGAAGAGCGGGGCCATCGTTCGGTGTGGATAGCTGCTGGTACGGCTGGCTTGGGAGAAGCCTCTGCTCGGCCCGACGTATCCTCTCCTTTTCTGAAAGGGCACTTTCGTCTGGTAATTCTGGAGGAGGTATGTAGTGCGGTGCGGATGGCTGTGGTGGTTCCCGATGTCCGCCGTTCCAATAAGGGTACTGCGTGACGGGTTCGGACGGGAACGGCGGATATTCGTGTGGATATACGTCCTCGGCGCCGTGACCGTCGTCTTCCTGGCCCCCAGTCCACTGTGCGTTTTCTCCGTAGGCCCCGCTGTCATAATATTTTGTTGGTGCCGTTGGTGCTGGCCCCACTGTCTTGCCTCGCCTGCTGCTGTCTGTCGTTCCTACGACAACCTCAAACGAGTCAAAGATGACGCCTTTCTCGCGTTTCACAGTGTCCGTGTTGATCAGGCTGCCGTCGAAGGACGTAACGCCCGCATTCAGGTCTCTTGTGGATGCCGAGAGTCCACCTCCCGCACCAACCCTCGTATGCTGTCCGATCTGTATCGCGTTCGACAACTTGCCGCCCAGATCCACAATCACCTCTAATCGATACTTGAAACTAATCATCTCCCCCGGGACGCCTTTGATCGAAGGGAAAGCGTTCTCGGGCACCCGGACGGAGGTGTTGATGCTGGTGGTGAAAGTACCTGGGTCCACGATCAATGGGCTGAACGACTGAGACAGATCTTTGCGAAACACGCTGCACGACCCAGCTGATGTCAGAGAGAGGCCACCCAGTCCCGTCTTTGACTTGGGATAGTATTCCTCCTTTTCTAGCTTGCGCATCTCCTCTTTGGACAAATGCTTGAAAAGCGACGCCGGCGGCGCCGAATCCACTCGCCCTTGCCGATATAAGGTGACAATAACGCCGTGCATGCTCCTGATTGGTTTCGTATGCTGGATATTGACCCTGATGGGTAGTGTATCGCCCGCCAAGCAGCCACCCTTCATTAGCTCGATGGTCGCCACGATCGTCTTCTCCCCAGACGCAGCCTTCCTGCCCCCGTTCGCCGGAACGGTGCCCAAGCTGGCCACCTGGCTCAGCTCAGCCCCCCTGGAACCGTTGCTCACGGCACTGTCGCCGCTGACCTCGCTCCTCAGGTCACTGTGGACCGGACTCCTGGGGTTCTGTTGGACATCCTGACTTGTTTCCTCCGCCCCATTAGACCCGTCTGTCGATGATTCTACCGCGCGCGTGGAGTCGAGATCCGAAGAGGTGTCAGCGGGGCCATTTTCGTAGGGAGGATTATTCTGTTGTCTTTCGGATACCGTCGAAGCGGTGGGTTTCTTCCTCTTGGCCTTCTTAGAGATGGGCTCAAGGTAGATGGTCCGCGGCTGCGGCGGAAGGAGAGGGCCGACGTCCACCTGTTGTACCAGGTCCACCTTGCGCTCACAGGTAGTGGTCGGGCTCATAGCGGTAGGCCTGGTGAGGGTAGCTGTGATGTTGTACGCTATCGTTCCTCGTTCAAACTACATATTCCAAGGTTGTATCACAGTCAGCCTCTGGACGAGCGCCCGCTGCAGCTGCACAGACAGGGATATCAGGGACATGTCACACGAGGCAAGAGAGCAGGCCCGCCTACCTCTATGCTGCTGGGCAGCCCGTGATCCGGAAAGACCAGCTCAAATCCAAACTCGTACTTTCCAGCGGGTAATGACCCATCCGCGCAGAGGACCTGTTCGTCCTGGAATAGTGAGGCATAGCCATTGCCGAGGAATCTGAACTGAGACACGCCGTCTGAGGCGAGATCGACGTTGCTGACGGGCTCGTTGGCAGCATTCGCGTTCTTGTAGACACGGACGGAGCCGCGCAAGGCGACGGTGAGATGGGTGACATCGATAGCCTTGACGACGGCTAGAATAACGGCGCCCCTCACAGCATCGCCTGCACAGTATTTCCGATGGGGTTCGGTGGGGCGGATGTAGAACTCGACAATGTTCCGCGTGTTTCTCGACCGGATGGGGAGGGCAAATCGGGAGAAGAACGATCGAGAGGATGGCTGGTCCTCGAGAGCGATCCGGGGGTCACCGTCGCCAGGGAGAGGGACCATCTGGCCAGCGATGTTGTTGCACACGGGGGGCCTCGCAACGAGTCGGCCTCGTTGTCCCCGCTGCCGTGTCTTTTCGAAATGCGTCTTGGTAGCTGTCCACACGTCGGCCTCGGTCGTCTCGGGTACCGGCCTGGGGTTGTTGTCGTCGATGGTGTTTTCTCGTGCCGAGTTCCGAGACCCCCTCGAGTACGTGGGAGGCCTCCGGCTATGACGGCAGCTTCTTTTTGTCTGTCTCGAGGCAGATCGTAATAGCTCACCAGGGGAGGACCGAATGGGAGGACCGAATGGGCGGCACCACCTCTGCCCACCACCCCTCCACAGGCTTCTTGGCTGCGCCCACAGCCACCGCAGGGAGACAGGACCACGACCAAAACCACGACCACGCCTGCGCCAGGAGCCAGGTGAGGAGGGACCCGGATGGAGGCGCAGCGGCAGCAGATGGGCGTCGCCTTGAACAGAGCAGCCCGCCGAGCCGGTCACTTCCTAACACCTCGGGCTCGGGGGGCCGTGCTGGACGAGAAGGGGATCGCCAGTAGATATCTGTCTCTCGAGTCCTGACGAGAGAAGGATGATGTCTGACGGTCGGTGATCGGGGATAGAGATGATTCGCGCGATTGCATGTGCCAAGGAGGGACAAGATGGGGGAGGGGGGCTTGCCAAGAGAAGGGGATCAGAGAGGCGACGGGAAGAGACGTCGCGGGTCGAGGCGGTAGCAGGGAGAGAGAGGGGGAGGGAGAATGAATCAGGAAGCGCAGCGTATTAAGGTGGGTGTGAAACGCGCGGGTCGTCTTTTAGGGGAGCAGAGTAGGTATGGCCAGCTTGCCGTATGAGAAGGGATAGAGAGGGAGGAGGGGTCGAAACTTGGGAGCGATGATGGAATGAAACACGCAATCTTGCGCAAAGGGATTAGGCCTGACCAGAGACACTAATAAAAAAAACAAAAAAAACTTGCTGTAGTATAGCAGAATGAATTCTGGGGATTAGAACGACCTCTAAATCACAGACCCAAAGGTTAGGTGAAGAGATGCTGTCGTGCAGAAGGGCAAGGCCAAAAAGGCAAGGCAAGGCAAGGCAGGGAAACAGACCTGGGGGGGGAGACAAGAGTGATAAACCGTTGAGGAGACTTTCTCTAGGCTGGTGGCGGGCTGCTCAAGCCTGTTCATACTGGCTACTTCTTGGCCATGTACTCTGGCACTACTGGGAATGGTACAACGGTACAAGCTTGCTGCCACGGGCTGGCTGCCGAGGGGTGCGCCTTCCCCAGAAGGATAAAACTCGCTCTAGGTGTGGGGTACGTCAAGACGCCCTTTGTGCCTTCCTTATCTATGGTTCTTTTTCTCTTCCCGCTTCCCGTGTCCTTTTTGCCATTTTCCCTTCTCTAACTTGAACAGTATTCATTTCCTTGACACTATTCTTCAGGACAAGATGCTTGAATGATTGGTGATTTTGCACCTCAGAAACCTCATGATAACTCCTAGAGATGGTGATCAATCCCTCGCTCAACCTTTTCGAGTGCGCCCTAATAAGCTTACCGTCTTCCCTCCCCCCCCCCTCCTCTTTTCTCTCCCGTCTCTGTCTCTCTTCCTCTCTCACTTGTGCTGGCTGGTTGGCTGGCATCAGTACTTGATTATCACAAAGTGTGATGAGGCCCAATTTTTCCAGCCTCGTCCACAGCGGTGGTCCCCTGTTTGCTAGCCTCGCCCAACATGACCACTTCCCCCTCCCCCCCCAATTCCCATAGGGCTGGGGCCACTAGACGGTTGCAGCCTTGGCAAATTGCTATTTTTGTAATACCCACCGCCCGCGCCTGAACCTGAACTGTCGACGCCCATGTGTCTCCAATGCCCTTGGTATAGATTGGGATTCACTGGTCTGAATCCATCCACCAGCTTGGTGGGCAGAAGTGTGTAATAGCTGACAGTACAGGTCCACACACATGCACATTATGGTTACCCGTCTGGGGATCTGTACTCCACCAGATCTACGCGATTCACATCAGCTGATGTTTGATATTTGTATCAGCGGTCCACCTGGCTTGCGCACACATGTTTCTGGACTAACAAAGCTGCAGGCATGTGTCACATCGCCGGAACTCTAGACCTCAAAAAAGAAATTCCCAGTGGCTGAATCTTCTGACTGCCAGAGGTTCAGTTTGGCAGCAGCAAGGAAGGTGTGGGAAGGCGGGTGTCATCGATGAACGACAGACAGACAGACCTGCAGGTGGATCCTGGAGGACAAGCCTCGATGTGAGAGCTCTGCTGCGACTGTTGTCTCTTGCGATACCATCATACAAGGCCATGAGTGGAGAGAGCGTTTTCCTTCACCTATTTGAGAGATGCGTCTTGGCCTCACGGCACACTGGGCTGTTGCGGTGCAGCAGCGGCCTAAAGTCCCTTAGTATCCTCAGGTTGTTCACCACCTCACGATGGCGGATGAAGATGACGATCTGGGTTGAGTTTATCTCGGACTTTCGATGAGAGGGTTGGCAAGTGCCTCACCCCACTGCCCTTCTCTGTCCTTCTCGCAGAGTCACCTCGTCTTACTGTGACTCTTCCAGCGGACAAATCAAGGTGCTTCTGAATAGAGGACCGGCCAAGGTCATTGGCATCTGCCATGGGAGGAGAGAGCATTTCTCGCCCCTTTATTAAGCTGCGAATTTTCAACCAGCTGAGCCGGTCCTCTATTCTACACAGCCTATTCCACTAAAACCAATAAATCCAGAAGAGTGTAAACCACCAGACAGACGACAGCAGACAGACAGACACGACTCTACTACCGAGAGACCAAGAAAAAAAACAGATCCCGCCGTGAGTACTTACTCTGACTTCCGAGGACAGTGACCCACGATGTGTTTTGTCTATCACAAGGTCCATCTCTGCGCCTATTGCCGGATGCAGATATTCGAGGAGCCCGGTCCCGGCCGTTATGAGGCCTGCGCCAGCGCGCAGGCCACCAGCTCAGGTGAGCTCGGGAGCTGTGCCGAGCGGGGCATCCAGCGCGTCAACATCAGGCTCTACGACGCCTGCTGCGTGACTTGTAACGCGGAAGAGTTTGGGAACCAGGACCACCGCGGGGGAGGTGGAGGCGAGGGGAGTGATGTAAGTACTATAAAGCTAGGAGAAGGAGAAGGAGGAGGAAAGAAAAGAGGCCTAGAGATAATCATTTAAAAAATTTTTTTTTTTTCAAACTGACAATAATAAAGCGGAAGGATAAGGGTAAGAAGAAAGACAAGGGGAGCAAGAAGCACAAGCGGAAGAGCGCTGGTGGCTCGTGCCTCGTTTTGTGAGGCTCTACGGAGATGCCGGAAATGGATGTGGTGGCAAGTTGATGAGCGGCACACAGTTCATAGAGTTGCCTTGTGTGGGCCAGCGGCGACGGCGGCGATGATGATGATCAACACCAACCAACACCACCACCACCACCATCTCCATAGCCGGAGGGGGGGGGGGGGGTGAGGAATCAACACAAGTAAGTACATAGTAAAACCAGCCAGCCGTAGGCTAAAGTGGTAAGATCAAGCAGGCACAGTGCTAGATTTATTATGAGAAAAAAGTTTACTACTGTTTTATCAATAATCAATCCCCCTTGGCCGCGTGTACGGAAGAGTCCATAGATCCACCTAGAAGGAGAGTTTAATTGGGTGACGATGATCCGAGTCGCAAGACATGAAGATGATCGCGAGACACCAAGATGAGTTTATGTACGCCAGCCAGCGCATCGCCGCACCAGCACATAAGGGATGCCGCTCTTGTCATTACCAGTAATATTCGCGGAAACGCCTGGCTTGAAGCTTACACTGAAGATGGCAGACTTTTATACTCTCGGCTATGCCATAACCTTTATTGCGTAGAATGCATGAGTATCCATTAGATTAGTAAAAGGGAGATGCAGAATTATTTCTGATTTAATGCAGCCAGTCTTTGCTCATACTTTAATTGCTCGCTATCTATCTGATCGGTCTCCAGATAATGTTCTACCTGGCTCGTCCGTCTCATGATAATGCCACTAGGTATTACGATATAGTATTGATGTGCGCCATGTCTGTCTGGCATGTGTTTTTTGCCTTAAAAAAAAAATTAAGACACGCGCTTCATCTGCTGGTCGTTCCTCTTTGAGTGTTTTTTTCTTTTGTTGTCCATGAAATCCCGATGCTGTTCTGCCCCATAGTCCAACGGCCCAAACAATACCCAAAACCCTATCCTGGTTATGCACGCTGTTGTTGAGATGCTGTGCCCCCCTTCCGCCCCGGAAAATGAGTAAAAGAAAAGAAATTTTGGTCCTAGTGCGGCTCAATCCCGAAGATCATAAACGCCTATAGCGAAGTGAAATGAGCGAATGGTCCATGTCCTCCCCCCCCTTTTTTTTTTTTTTTTTTTTTTTTTTTTTTTTTTTTTTTTTTTTTTTTTTTTTTTTTTTTT